>OX579638.1:28067639-28251576 GCA_951230915.1 Antitrichia curtipendula | reverse complement strand
GCTGCTCCGACCCGCAGATCGACTGCCCTGAATCGACAAGCCACAAGTGCCACAACGAAGCTTTTAGCAGGAGTCCAAGTCAAATCGACAGAGAGGACTTGACTGAACTTAGCTGTCGGTTTGGGCTTTGGCAGTTTTTTCTTTTCAGGTCGATCTCAGTTATTGCGATGAAGTACGTACGCCGGTACTACTGTTTCATTCGTGTCAACAAACAGACAGAGAAAACGAGCTACCTTACTGTACCACTGTAACTTATGTTAAAAAAGTTTGGTTTTGTTCTGCTTCGGTTCCCTTGGCCGGAAAGTTTTTAACTTCACTGATGGCGGCTGCCGGCAAGCTGCGGTTGGTTGCATGGATCGGAGGTTGCGTGTTCGATCTGTAAGTACCATACCTGAAGACGGAGCCAGGACGTAAGTTAAGTTAGAGAGAGCCAATGAACGCCGGCGGGCGGGGGGAGCACCACTAAGTTAGGGACAGAGCCCACATGGGAGGGGCGTGCCTCTCCGCTGGCAGGAAAGCACGGCAAGGCTAAGTTAAGTTACGGCACCTTGGGTGCGTCCTTGGCTTCCTCCCCGGGGGGAATCAATGCAAGCCTGGCCCTGCAGCAGTGCACCCATGCGCAAAGGCCTGCCTGAAATAAAGGAGGGGAGATGGCACAAGGACTTCACACACAGACAAAGATAGAGCGGACACAGCCCCACGATCACTTCCATGCTTGGAAGCTCCTCGGTGGAAGTTATTTCTTACGAATCCCCCGTAAATTGTCATCACAGAGCACAAGAAGAAGTGAAAGGTTAACCCCGTCCGGTCCGAAAGACCAGCGTTGAGGTAGTCCGCTCTTAAAGCGACCATTTAAGAGCTGATTGCCTTCTCAGGGAAGCTAAACTCCGCCTTGAAACAATTTTCACTAAATTTTTGTAGGAAGAAAAATGGAATTGGCATCGAATGCAAGTCGTTTCATGTTTTTTGGACCTTCGAGGAATTAGATACGAATTTTTGAAGTTGAAATGCAGTGGTCACTATTTCCTCAAAAGTAACTTTGCGTCATGATCGCTTTTTGAGCACAAATGGGCAATTTTGTTGAAATGGCGGTATTCCATGTGCCATTTCAACGAAATTGTAGAAGTGACATCTAGGGCTAGTATAGATTTTTTAAATCTATGATTTTTATAGATTTCAAAAATCTAGGACTACTGCAGATTTCAAATTGCAAAGTAAAAAAATCTAGGACCTATTTAGATTTCAGATTTCTAAGAATGGTATAGATTTCAGAAGTCTAGGACAAGTATAGGTTTCAGACCATTTCAGATTGCACCGTTTGAACTGTTAAAAGTGCCAAACTAATGGAATACCACCATTTTAACTAAATTGACCATACAAGCGCTTTTAGAGCAAACTACCTTTATGAAGTGGTCTTTGGGAATGGCTCAACCATCTTAACTCCTACAATTCCTTGGCTCAAAAATAAGGAAAGTACTCTCTAAATTGCACAAAAACACCACCCTGGAGTCTTAGACAAAAAAGAGTTGTCAATAAAATTATATGCATTTTAAAGAACTTCTATTCATAGAATCTCATTATTGACTTCTGTTGCACTAACATGTAGAAAAAAGTTAGGTCTTCGTGGCCCTACATAATTGAGATCCATACAAAAAAATAGTTTTTGTTACTTCACTTAAGCCCTAAAGCCCCGCTTGTCCCCTCGGGGGACAATTTGGGTCCGGGTAGGTTCCTATTGTCTCAATTTGAAGTGAATTTTTTTGAGATTTTTTGAGGTTGTGTAGCTTTGCAAGAGCTTTGTGGATATATAATTTTTGTTTCAATCGAATGCCGGATGAAAAAGTTATGGCACAATGAGCAAGAAATGGAGATTGGCGAGCAGCCCAGTCAAAATAATTCTTTTTGAAATTTTTTCCTAAAAGATTATATTTTTACCTATGCGTAAAGCTTTGAGTCATTCTATTTGGACAAGGGATGAGAAAGTTATGGACAATCTTAGTTTTTTGGGCAATTTAAGCATCTTCTTGAAAAAAAACTTTTTGTTCAACTTTGAATGCTAATATCTTCCAATCCGTACGGTCAAATTTGATGAAAAGTTTACTACATGATCTTAGACAAGTTAAGTACAAGATCCTACGGTTAAACTCAAAAAAAAAATTGGTTTCCTTAAGTGAATACAACAGAAGTGGTAGTTTTGAGTGGTTTTTGGCAAAAAACACCCTCAGGGCTTTAGGGGTTAAGGTGACAAAACCAACCAAAAAACATTTGGGGTATCAAAGAGATTTTGGAAATAAACCTCATGGACCTGGATGGTGGATTTCATCTTTGATTCCCCATTTAGGATGTAGACCCTATAAAAAATCAACATGTTCCTTCCTACAAGAATTGACCCCACACTCTAGTTTGGTGGAATATGATGGAAAGCACAACGTCAACACCCATGTTTGAACTCATGGCCACTAGGTCAATCATTTTCAAAAATGTGGGCACCTTTTTAATTACTTATTTTTTGACCAAGATATGAACACCTATAATCACCATTTATGACAATTGAATTTTTATATTAAGACAATTATTTTTACGGAATCTTATTATCACCTAAAAAAAGATTCCAATGCACTTTAGCTTGTAGTATTTGGATGCTATGTGAATAAGTGATGAATTTCAAAATATTTGTCTTTATGTATACCGAAAATCAATAATTAGGCTTCTAGAGATTCTCATGTTTGATTGTGTACATCTTATCTATTATATAGTTTTTTTGTGACGCTTTTTGGTCCAAATGTAAATGTTTCATTTTTAGGTAGTGTTGATTATGGGCATACATTCCTTAATTATTAGTTAAACTTCTATTAAATTTAACGCCTAACGTCCGAAGGCCATTTTTCTATCAAAAATGACTCAAAATTGAACTACTAATTCTGTTGCGTTCATCTAAAACCCCCCATTAGAATCTGAAGTATGATATTGTACTACAAATTTCTTCAAGCTTTGACTAATAGTATTAAATATAATTTAAAATAAAAAATCTTCGATAGCACTATCTTATTACCTTAAAAAATCTTTAGTAACACTCTTAAATTAAAAAAAACATTCTAAAATAGACACTATTTGTATAGCTAGCAAAAATTTGCTACATATTTAATCAAAAAATCTTGCATTGTACTAATATAGTATAATTGTGTAGAAGAAATTAAAAAAAATATGACCTTGTAGATTGTAAAATGTTAATGTGTAAAATGATTTTTTTTGGCACCTTGCTATATTAGTTATAAGACTTTGAATCCTCTCAATTAACATGTAACTTTAGTACTTCAGGGTTTGATTTAAAATATATATATGTAGAAGATTTGAATTAGAAGGTTGAAAAAAGTCTTTAAAAAATACCAATATACAATTATCTATATATGTATATTTTGCTCTTAGGCTTGTGTATTTTGAAGTTATATTAGTATAATATTTGCTCTTGGGCACTATTTTTTGTAGAAAGCTAAAATGTTTCTTTCTCTAAAACAAATGGATTCAAAATATTACACCCAAAATAAAAAAACCTGGAAACTTACATAAACTTTTAATCACAATAACTAATGTTATAGTTTCTAAGGGTGTCTTCACTACACACCATCCTACAAACTATCAATGAATTGGATGGGTAACATTTTTAAAATAGTATTTTTGGCAATGTTACTTGAAGTCAACTCTTCATATTTCTTCATTATATTGAGCCTCAAATATCCCTCCTACACTCTTTTAGAGCATGTGCCATCCTTACATGGCACACTCAAATTTTTCCATTTAATTTTGAAGAATCTTCAATTTCCTTGTCCTCACACTTATTCACCAAATATGATCCATAAATAGTCAAGTGACCACTCATCAAGCAAAATAAAGAAAAAAAAACCTCAACTTAAGATAAACAATGATTTCAAGGATCATTTCTTGCCACACTAGAATTGACTTTCAAGAAAATATTGTGAAGTGCCCATAGTACTTTTCAGCTGCATTTGAAGAGTGTCATCAATCATTATTTGCTACGCTAGGATTGAGTCAATTCACAAAAGAATACTGTGAAAGGCTTGTAGCACTTTTCATCCACATTTGAAGAGTGCCAGACCCCTAGCGCGGATAAGGTGGCCATGCTCTTAGATTAAGTTTATATGATTTTTGTTATGAAACCTTGTCCTCCCTTCTAAGTGAGGTGATTTGTGATTGGTCCATAATCTCTTTATTAGGCACATACAAAAATATTGATTGGATGCCAACCCTTTAATGCTTGAACCCATTTTTGTTTTTTTCAACATTTTTGTTTATACCTTTGTAGGAATGTTTTATTTATCTCACTTTCTTCAAATTATCCATATTAAAAGGTCATCTTTTAACCCCTAAGTGCCCAATGCATGTTTACTAAAATTCATACCCTTGTGAATTCATTCCAATCAAACTATCACCAAACAAGAAATCCACATAAATTGACTGTATCGATTGGTAGTGGAGATAAGCCCAGAGTTGAAACACAAAGAACTCGTCTTTTGACTGTACTATTGAAAAGACTGTAATAGTCAAACAATAAAATCTTTCGAGAGACAGTATCATGTCACTGGGGTGCTCAGGGTTAAAGATTGAAGAATTGTTTTGGATGAATGAGAAGGTAATTGGATGAAGCATTGGCTTGAAGTACTGTCCATTGTGCATGTTAGAGTGCGTAGGGGGGTATTGTCCATTGTGGATGTCAGGTCGCTTAGGGGTTAAAATTGAAGTTAGGACAAACCTGTACTTTGAAGAGCGAATGAGGTGGCTGACATTGAGGATGCTCTAATATCACACACTCTAATATCAGCATCCAATATATAATATTGCAGTGCCCACCTGTGATTGGCCAGCTGCTAACCGATCATGTGACCGGAAGTCTTTCTGCAGCCGGCACTGAAAAGCGGTACAGTATCCGAGTCCCGCACAGCGGATGAAATTCGGTCCCCGTGATCTACAACGGACGGGAGCGATCTGCTCCACCAATGGATCGCCTCGCCGCGAACGAACAGAATCTCCACATTCATCCTGTTGGATGAGAATCGTCCCCGCCTTCCCTGTCTAATCTGGAGACGGAATGGCGACGGACGCTAAAAGGAGTGATCAGCTGCTCTTCTACGGTAGCGTCGGCTCCCAGTGCGTTGCGCGTGGTCGAACCCCCGGCTGATGACGGATGCAATTTCCAATCACCCGGATCTCGTACTGGCATTTCACCGCGCATTGATCATGTCTCGTGCACCGTTTTCCCAGAAAATCTCGGGTTGGAATGCAGAAGGAGCGTCACCGACCGGGAATTTACGACGAGCTTGGGGTGTGGGTGGTTTCGCAAGCTTGAGAGACTGAGTGACTGAGTGGGGATGTAAGGACGAGAGGGAGAAATTTTTATGTATGTTTGAGATTGGGGTTTCGCGAGGGAGGGGATGTGGCAAGTGGTGGAGCAGGGTGGGTGGGATTGGTGGTCAGAGCTTTGTGGAAGGGGAGATTGATGGTGACAAGTGTCGATTGAAGGGTGGAGACGCAGGGGCGGAGAATAAGGGTGGCGAGCTTTGGGAATGCTCGAGACTGAGTATTGAACAATGTAATGCTTGCGAATTGAAGGGGTGGTTTTTGAGGTACGAGATTTGACGAGGGGAGGGATTTGGAGAGGTGGGCATTTTAGGCTGTGGGGGTTGGAATTGGGCGAGGATGGCGTCCACGAAGATGTCGTACTCGTCCGGGGGCTCGGTGAAATCGAAGCACAGCGTGCGTGTGGCGCAGACCACGGCCGATGCGAAGCTACAGGCGGTGTACGAAGAGTCCAATGACTCGGGCGACTCGTTCGATTACTCCAAATCCGTGGGACAAGCGGCAAAATCGTCTGTGCAGCAGGTGCCCGCGCAAGCGGTGACCGCGTACCTTCAGCGCATGCAGCGAGGCGGGCTCACGCAGACGTTCGGGTGCATGATAGCGGTGGAGGAATCCACCTTTCGAGTGATCGCGTACAGCGAGAATGCCCCGGAGTTGCTGGAACTAATGCCGCAGGCGGTTGCGAGCGTGGGCCAGCAGGACGTGCTCGGAATTGGCACAGACGCGCGCGCGCTCTTCTCCCCGTCCAGCGCGGCGGCCCTGGAACGCGCGGCCGCGACGCAGGATTTGTCCATGGTAAACCCCATTGCGGTCCACTCGCGCAGCTCAGGGAAACCTTTCTACGCCATCGTCCACCGCATTGACGTCGGCGTCGTGATCGATTTCGAGCCCGTCCGCTCCAGCGACAAGATCATCTCCACGGCGGGCGCGCTGCACTCGCATAAGCTCGCGGCGAAGGCTATTGCCCGGCTGCAGTCCCTTCCGGGGGGCGACATCGGGCTGCTCTGCGACGCGGTGGTGGAAGAGGTTCGCGAGCTCACAGGGTATGATCGCGTCATGGCGTACAAATTCCACGAAGACGAGCACGGGGAAGTTTTAGCTGAGATTCGGCGATCGGACCTGGAATCTTACTTAGGGTTGCACTACCCGTCTACGGACATCCCGCAAGCTTCGCGCTTCCTGTTCATGAAAAACAGAGTGCGCATGATCGCGGATTGCTGCGCTCCGCCCGTGAAGGTGATCCAAGACAAGGATTTGCGGCAGCCGCTCACGCTCGCGGGCTCGACGTTGCGCGCCCCCCATGGCTGCCACGCGCAGTACATGGGCAATATGGGTTCCGTCGCGTCCATCACGCTCGCCGTGATCGTGAACGACCAGGAAGACGACTTCGGCGTGCAACAGAAAGGGCGTCGTCTCTGGGGCCTGGTGGTCTGTCACCACACGTCCGCGCGCACAATCTCCTACCCCTTACGCTCCGCATGTGAGTTTCTAATGCAAGTCTTCGGGTTGCAGCTCAACATGGAAGTCGACCTCGCCGGCCAAACCCGCGAGAAGCACATTCTCCGAACGCAGACTCTCCTCTGCGACATGCTGCTTCGCGACGCCCCCATCGGTATCGTCTCCCAGTCCCCCAACATCATGGACCTCGTCAAGTGCGACGGCGCAGCTCTCTTTTACAACAACCGCTTCTGGCTCCTGGGCATCACGCCCACAGAGCCCCAGTTGAGGGAAATCGCCGACTGGCTCCTCGAGTTTCACCAAGAATCCACAGGGTTAAGCACCGACAGCCTCCTGGACGCGGGCTACCCGGGCGCCAATCTCCTCGGCGAAGCCGTCTGCGGGATGGCCGCGGCGCGAATCGCCCCCTCCGACTTCTTATTCTGGTTCCGCTCGCACACGGCGAAAGAGATCAAATGGGGCGGCGCGAAGCACGACTCGGCCGACAAGGACGACGGCCGCAAAATGACGCCCCGCTCGTCCTTCAACGCCTTCCTGGAAGTCGTGAAGCGACGCAGCGTCCCCTGGGAAGACGTCGAAATGGACGCAATCCACTCCCTGCAACTCATCCTGCGCGGCTCCTTCCACGCGCCCTCCGGCGATGCCAGCGACTCCAAAACCATGATCCACGCGCGCTTGCACGACATGAAGCTGCAAGGCATGGACGAGCTCAGCACGGTGGCGAACGAGATGGTGCGCTTGATCGAGACTGCGACTGCGCCCATTCTGGCTGTCGACTCCGCGGGCTTCATCAACGGGTGGAATGCCAAAGTGGCCGAGCTCACGGGCCTCCCTGTGGGCGACGCCATGGGACGCTCTCTCATCAACGACCTCATTCTGGAGGAATCCGTGGACGCGGTGGAGCGGCTGCTGTACCTGGCGCTGCAAGGCGACGAGGAGCAGAATGTGGAGGTGCAGTTGAAGACGTTCGGGCCGCAGAAGGCCAAAGGCGTCGTGATTCTCGTCGTGAACGCGTGCTCCAGCCGCGACGTGCAGGAGAATGTGGTCGGCGTGTGCTTCGTGGGACAGGACGTCACGGGACAGAAGATGGTGCATGATAAGTTCACGCGCATTCACGGAGATTACAAGAGCATTGTGCAGAGCCCCAATCCATTGATCCCGCCCATCTTCGGGGGCGACGAATTGGGCTATTGTACTGAGTGGAGCCCGTCCATGGAGAAGCTCACCGGATGGTTGCGCGACGAGGTAATGAAGGCCACCCCTATCTTTACGCTTTCCTCTCGTATGTTTGCCTTTCTGATGGCGATTCTGGTAGTGAGTGAATGCCACATGATCAACTTTGTTAAATGGGCACAATGTCGGGGGACCGAAGTTGTGACATGTAAGTGCACAAAAAGCTCTAAGAACTGGTACTGGTATAAATTCTAAAGTTGTTAACTTTGTCGTATTGATGCGATTTAGGGTGCTATCATTGTGACCTGTAAGCGCACAGAGATCTATAAACTGGGAGTACTGTTGATGTATGTTTGCTAAACTGGCGAAATTTAGGGTGCCATGGTGACCTTTAACTGCACAGAGCTCTGAAAGCTGGATCTAGTGTACGTGTAAGCATTGAGATGGGCCCATTTCAAGAATTTCTGCCCATTTTACGACTTCGATGTCTTAGATTTCTTGGACCATTCTTGAAGGTCAAAAGAGAGGTCCACCCGGTTAGAAGGAATGTCTCTTGTTTGGATTTCTAGGTAATGTCGAATTCAAAGAATTTCATGGTTTCACATTGGGTGGTGATCTCATGAATTGGCAAAGTGGATTTAGTCCACAGATTCCTGAAATAGTTTCACGAGATTATCAGTTTTCTGATTGTGCGTTACTGCGGCAGGTGCTGGGGAAAATGCTGGTGGGGGAAGTGTTTGGGATGCAACTCATGTGTTGCCGCCTCAAGGGCCAAGATGCCGTGACCAAGTTCATGATCGTTTTGAACAACGCGATGGATGGGCAAGACACGGACAAGTACCCGTTTTCCTTTTTTGATCGCAGTGGCAAGTTTGTGGAGGCTCTCTTGACGGCGAATAAGAGAACGGACGCTGAAGGCTACATTACTGGGGTGTTCTGCTTCCTGCACATTGCAAGTCCGGAGTTGCTGCAGGTCAGACTCTAGCTAAACCCCTCCTCCTTTCAACCTCCATTCTCAGCTGTCTGTCACTGGGCAGGTTCGTTATGTGAAGAGTGTAGAACTACCTCAAAATTTGAAGTATTTCAGTTAGGGACTGACACCCAAATTGCCACTTGAACCAAAATCGCCACCCTAAAGTCCTTAGTCAGTGGTAAATCCTGATTAAGTGGATGTCATTTTAAATGACAATTTTAGGTCATTCACCAATATTACTTTGAACCTTTGTAACTTTTGTTTAATAACTTTTGTATAGTGTATCCAAATATTGCATTCTTTGGGGCCTTGGGAACCCTCCTCCAGTTGCTAACTTGAACTTACAAACATTTGAGTAGTGTAATTATAGGAACTATGCATAGTGCTAAGGTTATGATTTGGAGAGTTCCTAGCTTAAGTGTATCAGACATGATTCCATGGAAGGTAAGGCCCAATAAAGGGTAATTATTTTCATCATCAATTCCATTAAACTGGCACGATTCTGGACGCCAAAAATTGCGACATTCATCTACACGAAGCTCTTAAATCTGGGACTGTTGCTCATTAACGTTTCAGGCCGAGAGCCAAGTCGTGGAATTCCGCCAATTTAATGAATCTGACGCGTTTTTCTGGAAGCATTTATGGACCTTTTGATGCAGCAATCTACTGTACTGAAGTTCGGAAGTGTTGGTTGGACCATGCAGGCACTGACTGTGCAACGAGCAACTGAGAAGGTGGCGTTTGCCAAACTGAAGGAGCTGGCCTATATCCGCCAGGAGATTAAGAATCCTCTCTATGGGATCATGTTCACTCGCAACCTGATGGAGGAAACCGATTTGTCGGATGAGCAGAAGCAATTCATGGACACGAGTGCCGTGTGCGAGCGTCAGTTGCGGAAGATTTTGGATGACATGGACCTTGAAAGTATAGAAGATGGGTAAGATTCTCTTCTGCGCTGGTCATAATTTCCATTGTGCGAGATGGGTCGAATTCCTCAAGGGAGAATGCTGCATGGGATTTCCATTTATCCAAAGCAATGCTTGAACCTTTCCAAGCCAATGAACATGCTGATGAAATTGAGGTGAACAATAATACAGGAGTGCAAATTAAGATGCCCGTATTCAAGAGCTGTGGGGGGGATGCCCATGTGCAGGTACTTGGAGCTGGAGACCTCTGAATTTGAAGTGGGTTCCATGATGGATGCGGTGGTGAGCCAAGGGATGGTGACTTCCCGCGAGAAGGGTCTGCAGCTGATTCGCGAGACGCCTCGGGAGATCAAGAATATGTGCTTGTTCGGCGACCAAGTGCGTTTGCAGCAAGTGCTGGCCGACTTCCTGCTCAACGCCGTGCGCTTCACGCCTTCCTCCGAGGGCTGGGTCGGCATCAAGGTGGTCCCGACGAAGAAGCGACTGGGCGGGGGCTTCCACGTCGTCCACCTGGAATTCAGGTAACGCTAGGGCACTGGGCACCTCCGGCTCTTGCTCTCAAATAGGCCTCGGTAATTGCACCTTACTGCACCTAATTGTATCTAATTGGGAGCCCAACAGAACTGCTCCCTACCGATTCTTGCATGGATTTCATGTGCATTGATCTCAATTTCATTAAATTGACAGAATTTCACAATTTGGGCGCGCTGCTTGAAACGTTGACCTATTCCAATCCTAGTTTTTAGAGCTTGATGCAGATTTCAGATGAAAGTCTCAATGTTCGGCGCTCAGAATCGTGCCAATATAACGAAATTGACTATTACAAGTCCGCCAGTTCCGATTTCGCAGAGTTTTGAGCCACCTTTCTGGTTGGTTGGTCTTGCAGAGTGACCCATCCAGGTTCAGGACTTCCGGAGGAGCTTGTGCACGAAATGTTTGACCGCGGCCGAGGCATGACCCAAGAGGGACTGGGGCTCAGCATGTGCAGGAAACTTGTAAAGCTAATGAACGGGGAAGTGAAATACATCAGAGAATCAGGCAAAAGCTACTTCCTGGTCATCTTGGAGCTTCCCGTGGTGACGGAAAGAGACGACTCCGGGAGTGTGAGGTAGGACGGTGTTCTAGGTGCACAGATTGTTTTCTCCTTTGTATACCTTATACACACTGCCTCTCCCACGCGCCGCAGTCTGCCAATTCCACTTCAAACTCTTCACAGACCATCGAATGCCACGAGCAAAACGGAGGCCATCTCCCCAAGCATGGAAGCTTTGAATGTTCTCCCTGCCCAATTTATGGAAAAAGCGTGCGACAATGGGATCAAAGCAAAATCAGCTGGGTGAGAGGCTTCAAGTGGGTACACACACACCAAGTATGTTCCCACCCAGTGCAGTGGACGGACTGACGGACTGACGGACTCATCAGCTGTGTTGCGGCGTGTTGATAGATTCAATCAACTTTGGGATCTTGATGATCTTGTGTATGTGGCTCGTACAGCTGCTAGTTTCTAGAGCTAGCTAGTTTTTTAGAGTTGGACAGGACATCCGATGCGCGCCGTGTAAATCCAATCCATTACAGTTCGTATTGGCAACACTTTCCTCTGTGGCCCTTGTCTGGGTCCCCATGGCAATGATATTGATTTTTTTCGGTACCGACAGAAAGCTCGGATTTTGGAAAGACTTTTCGCTGTGAGATTTGATTGATTGATTTTTTTTTTTTTTTTTTCTCTGGATTTTGTGGGCGCTTGATGGTTTGGAGTCGTAAGTCATAACCAGTCAATGCATACCGTTCAGTTAGTTTGAGCAGATAGACTCTGCAGTCAAACACTCTTGAAGAGACGTTTCTGTACTCTCTTTCAACTTGGATGCAGTTGACTTTAGGATGTCTCAAAGGAAGCTTATTGGTTGCACTCTGGTTTTGATTCTGAAAAAACATTCTGAAAATATCAGAAGCTTCTTAAGGGTTGGATAAAGATGCTCTGTGATGATAGGCGGATCACTTGATGCTCTACAGTTCGGTATTCGGTACGACGTAACTGAAGTTATGGCCCCGCGTGCAACGAACACCTTCCATGCTCCGTATTGTTCGTTGATATAACAATAATGAGCAACAGCTTTTTGGCCCAAACAGCTTTTTAGACCCAACAGCTTTCCAGCCAGTAAGCTTTAAGCTTAGGGGCTGTTTGCATGCGAGGCTGTTTGCATGCGAGGACTGAACCGGAGGTGGAGCTTTGGGCACCAATGTTTGAGGTCGGGTTCATGCCACATGGCTTGCTTCTGGATGCGCACCGGTCCTCCAAACAAAATATCCACTTTTTTTCAAGTTGTTTAAAATTAAGTAGCATGTGGCAAACAACGAACGAGGTAAGCCACAAACGCAAGTCTTGGAGTAGGTGAGACAAGGGCAGAAAAAAGAGAATACTTTTAGATAAATAGTAAGTCAAGTTGATGGAAAGGCGAGTGGGCTTGAAAATCCTAAAATCAAAGGACGGTAGAGACCCCTTGTGGCCGGTTCAATAGCGGGTCGGGTCTATGCATGCAAACAATGCCTTTGGGGTTGTTCACATGGAGAAATAGACCAGATGTCCAACCAGTCACAAGGAAGTTGGCATGACAAAATTTTGGACCCAATTTCTGATGTAGAGCTTTGGTTCCTATCTTTCTCTTCCCTCTTTGATTGTAGGTCTTGCAAGCCTATTCTCCTTCCCATCAACCTCACTTACTATTTTTCTAAAAGTATTCTCGTTTTGTGTCTTTGTCTCACCTATTCCAACACTTGCCTTCGTAGAGTGCCTCATTCACTAGTTGTCACATGCCATCAAATTCCAAACATTACAAAATAAAATGAATATTTTAATTGGAGAAATGGTGCGCATCCGGAAACAAGATGTGGCATGGACCAAACGTCAAAGTTTGGCGCCTGGAGCTCCACCTCTAGCTTGGTCCATACATACAAAGAGGCCCTTAACAACTTGCAAGCTCACAACTAAAGGCAGGGTTGCTAGCAGGCGAGCTTGGAGCGGTGAGCCGGTGAGCTTGTGAGTTGTGAGCGGGAAAAAATTAATTTGAAAAATTAGTGTAAAGGACCTATGACCGTGGATGACATACGTAGTGCAATGTGAAAAATATAAGTTTTTTGTTTGGATGTTACGTGCCTATTTGTATTTATTGACATTTCTTTCTAGGCAACAATAGTAAAATATGAGGGCTGTAAATAAAGTGAAGCAATTAAAAAAAATAGGAAATGAAAAATATCTGAGATGTAGCCATAAAACACACAAATCCAATCATAATAGAAATGAAATAGACAATAGTTTGACCCAAGAGATTTATCAACCTCATGAATCTAATTTGCTATGAACTCAGGTGCAGATTCGGAACTCGTAGATGATTCTGAGGACTCTCTACCCTCGGATGCAGACCCATCTATGTACTGCAAAACGTTTAGAGCATATGTGTCTTTACGGCGTTTTGCTTTGGAGCAACCAAACTCCGCGAAGGCACTTGCCATTTGCTCGGCATAGACCGGAAGGTCAAAAGGCTTCTCCGGACTAATGAGAAGACTTGGTTTTGGCATAATAGCACCTGCTGCCATCAATTGTCGATCCCTGCAAAATGAACAAAATAATGTTAGGGTTTTGAAATGTGAGTCACCATGTTATGGAAGATTTTAAAAAGTGCCAACTTACTTACTAAATTTCCCCTTGCAAGCGAATTTACGAGGCACCACGGGCATATCATCCGGATCTTCTAAAACCACCTCCATCGACACTGGCATTGATGCTGCCACCACAGTCCCTGTTGACTTCTTCATCGGCTTCAAGATCGCGTTATAAATGTCCCTATTCCCCTCCAAGGCCACAATGTGGCGACCGGTGCCACGACAAGCTGTAATGCATGCACCTACAGGCCAAAAAATTGAAATACCTTAGTTCCTTGATTAGATTTGAAGATTACAATTAAAATGTAACATAATTGAATTGAGCATTCACCTGTAGATGCAGTGCAATCCAATATCAGATCTCCTTCGATGCTTGTCGCTTCAAGGAGGATTGTAAAAAACCTTGGATCTTTTTCGCGCCCGCCTCGCCATGGCTTTTCTCCATTCATCGCCATGTCATCCGGATGGGTATAGTTCATCAACATGTCATCACATGCTATGTCAACACCAGCCTTGATCATGGTGTTAGTGCGCTTGAAAGAGAATTTGGAATTCCCTTTGGCGCCAAGGTCCTTGACAAGGAGGGTGATTCCAAACTTTTGTGTCTGCAGGAGCCAAGCAAAATGGATATTAGAATGCATTGAATGTTAGTAGAGCACAAAGTGAATTGCTCATGAAAGCCCCCAAAAATCTGAATGAAATTTACCGTCTTTGTTTTGCCTACAGCCGAGGTCAAGTGCATACGGTTCATTCCCATCCACTCTTTCTTCTTCACCATCTGGTATGTCTCACACACTCCAGCAATGTCCTCCTTCGCTTTGATGATGTACGAGTGAAACGCTATGATGCATCCGTCGTCTTGTAGATGCTCGGCGGCAAAGCTGCATGCTGATTGGAGGGCCTTAGCATCTTCGTCTGCATTCCATTCTGGCACTTCGTCTGCTGGAGAAGAGACCCTTGGCACGGGCAAGTTCTCGGGGCAATCAATAAAAATGACGTCCACCCCTGGCTTAGCGTTTGTCACCCCTTCGAACTTGCAAGCTTTTCCAGCTGACATAGACTGCAAACATGTCATGCATTAAAATTGAGAGAATGAATACAAACAATGATAATATCACTCCAAAAAAATAAATCATTTATTACTATGAAGACAAAGATGGTCACCTTTTTCAAAAAGACAAGGATGTCTTTGTACGAAGTTGGCTTCCTCTCCTCCATGTCAACCACAAGGTCTTCAATCGAGACGTTGAGGATTAAATCCTCGGTCTTCACCACATCATCCTCTGTGAAGACCATCGCTTGGGTCACGTGAGTAATGACATCTTCCGTGAGCTGCGATAGAATGGCCTTCCGCTTCCCTCCGCTGACAATTTTCAAATCATGATCCACTATGAGAGATGGTGCTTCGTCCTTCTTCTTACCCTTGCCCTTGGCTTTATCATCCTTCTCTTTCTCTGCCTTCTTTGCTGCTCGCTCAGCCTCCCTCTTTTCCGAGGTTTCCAGTTTCACTTGCGCTCGTGCTTCTTTCTTTTTGTCATGAGCATCTCTCTTCCTAATGGCCTTTGTTCTTGCTTTATCATCCAGGCCGGCAAACTCGTCAATGTCCAAATCGACAGCACCTTTGCCATCCAAAGATCTCCTCAATTCTACTTTTGAAGGAGGAGTGAAGGCCATTGTACAGTCCAAATACCATCCTCCACTGCTGAGATGAGCTGTGGTGTAGGTGTGTAGCTGATGCGGACTGAACATACAAGCCGTTGAGGTGCGGTCAAGAAATGACGATATGAATGGAGGAAGGTCCAAGCGAGAAATGGCCCCTTTGGCTTCAAGCTCTAATTTGAAATAACTGCAACACAATTACAGTTCTCCATAAGAAAAATATTACGAGGACAATAAAAGACTAACTAAAATATTAGAAGGACAATCCAAGTAAGGTTGAATAAGGTTTATACCCTCACTTTGTCTCTCACAAATTATTTCACAAGCACAAGTGTGTAAAACCATAGCAACAATTTTAAGTTCTTATTCGAAGTGATGAAAGACAAATTACATTAGTACTTGATAGCGAATTACATTTTAATAGAAATAAGTTCAATGTACTTACCAGAAGAGAACTCTACGAACTGCGGAGCCTGAACCTTCGTGAGCCACAAAAGACTCTCCCTTCTTGAAATAGTTTTGTCCCTTGAAATACGTCATGAAGCCATGATCCCATATTTTCTGCCTCCATCCTTCAATGTACTCTGGCAAATACTGTGGCTGCTGCGGTACATTGTAATTGATGTTGATGTTGTCTTGCCTCACCACTGAATCGAAGTACTCCACAGCTGCATCTTCGATCTAAAAAAAATGCCAGACTATGAAATTCCATAATTTTGGATATGACAAAGTTTTTTCCAAAGTCATGAATCAAATATTCAATACGAACCATCAACAAATTCAATTACATGAACATAAGTAATATTGCTCACTTACGCCTGCATACCAAACGCATTTGGCAAGAAAAGGAGAAAGGTAGTTTTCGGAAACAGGCTTCTGTGGGAACTTCCTCGCTTCACGAGATGGAGCAGAGGAGTTCCACCACTTCAGAATCTTGATCTTGTGTGCGGCTGTCATGTTGCATGTGGCTACCATCTGCAACTTCTCCAAGGTCATTTCGGGAACCTCATTCATGCTCCAATGCCTCTCCACCTACACCAATAGAAGATCAATTTCCAACTAAACATAACATGTGGAAAATATAAATCACTCAATTTTGAGAAACTTTACTCACTTGTTCTAGAAATCCAGGCCCATTTGCAGGATTCGCCACCGCCAACAGTTTGCCCATCTTCACACTCAAATGTTTAGTTCTCTCTTTTGCTCCAGCCTTCATGGCAAGTGCCAAATCTTCTGCCTTCCTCTCACTTTCAGGCGTGACCTCGGTATACTTCCGCACAGCAGCATCTGCGGCTTGAGAAATGTCTTGCTATACAAGCACCCCAATTTTAGGTAATCACCTCATAAGATTCAAAAGCATGAGAAGACAAGGAATGTGAACTCTCATGTGAAACAAAATATCTTACCCGAAAAAGAAATGATGTGAAGACTTGCACTGGTATGGAGTACCATTTCTTGGAAACAGTGTTTTCAAGACATCTCTTCCTCTCTGATAGCCTAAGCAGATCAGCAAATCGCTGAATTGGCAGAAGTCCATATTTCTGAACTTGATACAGAGTGTGTACCAAGTTAGTCTTCACATGGGAGTCTTCAACCGATCTGAAATGAAACCAGTATTCAAATAAATATTTTTTGCCTAAATCTTCTAAAGATATATAATAAATCAAAATTAAAAATAAAACAAAAAATACAAAGATAACTCACTTGTTGATGTCATGTCATGCATCAATCCGACCTTTGGTGTCCAACACTATACAATCGACGGCACAATGCCATATTGGATCCAATGCGTAGCACCTGCCAATCAAGTTCATCCAAGCAATCCGACGGTGGTTTCCATCGCATATGTAGAACTTCAAGTTCTTCATGAACTTGAGCTCGTGTCTGGACTCCACATACTTAGTGAAGACTTCATTTTTTTCTTTCCAGAGTGCATCCCACTCGCTCATCTCAGCCTCCGTAAATTCTGAGCTTTCTCCTTGCTCATTTGACGTTGAAACGTAGAACACTGCTGCTCCATCACGATATCCTCCAGCAAATTCTTGCTCTAACTTTTTGATGTCGCAAGAGAGTGTAGGCCAGACCATGGGCATGGCTACAAGCCTACACAATGGAATGTGTAGGCAAAAGAGTTCTTCAGGCTTCATCCGCAAGCCACGGAGCGTTTCCACCGAATCTCCTTTGTGAATACGCCGCAGTTCGTCTTCCAGCAAGCCCTTTTCTTCCTCGTCTTCAACACTATCCTCCTGCATGAACTCGCCTTCTTCTCCTTCGTCCCCCTCTTCAATCTCCGGCTGCATAGTATCATCCGTTCCAGGAGTCTCTTGAAGAGTTTCTTCTTGTGTTTTTTTGATTGGCGATATGTCCATCTGCATATACAAATTCATGTATGATAAATTTAGAACTCATGATCATAAACATGTGAGACGAATGATGTAAAGCATTCACTTGAGTCGAAATTCACAATGCTTTCCTTATGCCAAAAAAATACGAATCTTTAATGATAGATAGGTAGATAACTGCATACATGATTGAAAAAATGATTGCCTTCATGGGGCATTCAAATAACATGCTGCTCAAGAAGATCACTACCAAGACATATCCTATCCTACCACGTCCACTTCATTGTCCTCATCTGAATCTGAGCTAAGGATGATGACCTCGTCAGAATAAACCCTACCATTAAGCGGGCACTCACACATAGACTCACATCCTCCCTCAAACTGAGGACTACAGAGAGAGTTAGAGAGCTCAATAATAGAGGAAAATTCTGTATTAGAGCTCTCTGGTGACAACCACCAAGGGACAGGCTCACGTGTCTGACTAACACGGTTGCCCTCAAAAGCATCTGCCGCTCGCTCGGCGGCATCCATGGTGTCTGCAAAACTCACCAATGTGTCCTCCTCATCACTTGAGTCGTTTGAGAGGTCCACGCCTGGTTGAGGCCACTTCTTGGTATTTGAAGGCCCACCTATCTAAAGGGCTGGGAAACCCTTTATCTCAGGTGATTTTGGGGTCCCTAAAGTAGCTTTTGCACACTTGCCTTTGCGTCCGTCCACCTACACAAGAACAAAGTAAGAATTAAATTAATTGATCATCTGGGTCTAGGCATCATATGTCTCAATGTGAATGCCTACGACATTGCAAAATCGAATTCAAAATTTCAATAGGGCTATGGTAAAGAATCTAGTTTGTGCGGTAGCTCAAGAAGTGCCAAGAAGGACCGTCGGATCCGACGGACCCATTGAAAGTATAGTTAGGTACCCCTCAAATAATATTTTTGGATTGTCGCCCATCCAATGACAAAAATAAAAGGAATTGAAGGAACATCAATTAGGGTATCGGATATCAGGTGTTCCCCCTAGAAACTCTCCCTCAGGGGTACCTCGAGGAGTCTTTCTTACAGGGTATCAATTTACAGGGTACTTCGAGGTACCCAGGAAATACCTATCGGATCCGAAGGACCTTTCCTGGGTATCTGGAGCTACCCCAGAAACGGGTCCTTGTGAGTGACCAATTTTGAATTATCTAGAACGTGAATGAAGAATATACGAAACAATCTGCTTATGGAAAAAGTGAGTAATCCCACCATTAAATTATGTAACAATATTTTATCTAAATTTGATAATATCACAACATATCATCGCCTAAGGCTTTGCTGATTTTGTGAGTTACTTGTTCACCTTCTCTCTGAGCTTCCATGGCAGTTCCCAGAGATGCATCATTTGCTTGCATTGTATAGAATTTGGAATCAGATATGTAAACAAAAAAACCAGAAACTTTGCAAATATATCGAGGGAAAATCCGAAAATCATGGCTTCACCGTGCCCTCGTGGAGCTCGACATGTAAATTCTTCCTCAGTCTGTCCTATAATCGATCAAGTGCTAAATTTTTGTTAACGAAACCGCTGAAGTTGCCAGTTCCATGGGTACCTCATGCCACTAGCTAAGACTGCGTCGGATCCGACGCCCATTCGGTGGGTTCTTGCTGGTACTCCAGAAATCGAGATACACGATAACTGTTTCCAAGAATCCGACTGCAGGTACTGACCATTTGAGACTCCTTGATGCTCGTCAAGTACCAGAGAAGTCAATAAAGCTACACCAGAATCTTGATCATCACCAAAAACTTTATTTCAATCTGTGAAATGAAATATGCTTGGGACTAGGATCGACAGGTTGTAGAAGCGAGCAGAACTAACTAGGGACATGATTTTGCTATCGAATGGAAGTCAGAGGCGGTTCAACTTATGAAGCAAATAAAACCTGTACTCATTTGAGCTCGAACCTCGGAGGAATCTTCTTTGTCAAAGAAATATTGAGACGCCAATTGCGGTCAAAAACGAAACAGATCGTCACCAAATTACGATGTAGTTCCAGTTGGTGGGGTAGTAGCAGCCACTTGAAATAGTAGCGTCGGATCCGACGCCCGTCTCTTGGCTACTTGCTACTACCTCAGAAAAGGGGACCGCTGACATCCCAACTTCACATTTTGAATGAGGTTCGGTATGAATTTGAAGACAGCACACCCAAGACAACGACAACAGCGTTGCAATCAAGTTCACATGCCACGCACAAACCCGAGACACGTCAACCCGAGCGTCGCACCATTCGCGCGCCACGCAAGACCTAAGCTTCTCACCTGATGCGCGACACTCACCGGCCGGGAGCCTCGTTGCGGACGCGCTACGCGTGATGCGGCAGACAAGGCGGGGAGCGGAGCGCGCAGCACGAACATGGCACTCATAACCACAAGCTTGACAGATGCGTGAAACTCCCAATGTGTGCAACCTCGTTCTCACAAAATTCTAGCTTCAAGCGACCAGAAAGCCAGGGTCCTTGCAGCCCGAGGGACCTGACGAGCAACTACGTTCTCAAGTCAATCATCACGATATGTAAATACATTTGAAGCATACGCATGTTGTGAGACAGACTCACACGGCAGGTCCAAGTGCAAGTGACAAAACCCTTGTGGTCATGCACGCAAAACGAGATCAAAATTAAGCACGTACCTTCGTTGAGTCAGCTGGCTCCGAGTGGCTCCCATCTTTGTTTCCAACATTGCCCTGCCTGGTTCGGCTCCGCATACTCCTCCTCATCGCTCCCTGTTCCTACGCAGTCCCTCAGTGATTCAGTCGATATGCAAGCACGGATGGATATGGGACTGATCAAGGAAAAAAATGTATCGGAGTTCAGTGCTTCCTCAACCACACGCAGTTCAAGTCACAGGCAGTGATCGATGGAGCTTTTTGCTTGGCTGTCAGTTCTCCATGACAGCGGAATCTGTGGGCGGCAAATTGAATGCAGGCCCGATTGCATGGATACTTTTCCCACGAATCCTCAATTCCTCATCCATGCAAATATTATCTAAGGAACCCAATCATGTTCAAAAGAGATTCTTCTTTCTATTCTTGAATCGGAATTACCTTCTGTACTTAACACCACCTGTGCTTAAGAGTTCAGTTGCGGTTTAGTGGCCTCAGTATCTTGCGTGATTTGTGGTTCATGAATGGTCGTTCCCGTACTGCCTAAATGTATCAACTTCAGCTGCCCGAATGTCTCGGTGAACTTGCCTGATGCGTGACGTGGCGCACACGCACTCATAGCTTCTCAGCAACAAAGAAGTCGACTTAAATCTAGAACTACTTATATGTTGTTCTTTGTGGATAGTGAGATGTATTCTGTTGTGGTCCAAGAATTTGGAATACTAATTTCCAAATTTGAAGCCACCAAAGTGAAGGTACAATATGTATGAAGAGTAATATTGAAGCCTAGACTGATTGAATGCTAGTTTCGGCAAAAAAAAAAAATAACAATGAAGTCAAAGATATCCATCTTTTCAAAAATCCTGCAAAGCAACTAATTTGTTTATCATTTTGCATCCACCAGAGACCATCCACTCATTATTTTATAGTGCTCAGTACGAAGTGTCAATCTATAAATCAATCTCTACCATTTCACCAAAAAGAAAGGATAATCATTAATTTATTCTAAATACGGTTCATTTTTTGATTTGGGGAGTCATGGTTAAAGCACAGCTTGTAATGTGATGCATGCACTTGTCCTCAAGCACAACAATGTTCACTATAGAGACATTGAAAACATTATTGATCCCTTGTCATTAGACTCTACTCAGATCACAACATCAATACTTGAACATAGCTTCACTTTCTTCTTAGAATTTCATTTGAGTACTCACAACTACTGCAGTTCCAAGTTGGCAAACTATAAAGGGCCCTATATATTTGTATCCTAAAACATATGCAATTTGGTGTCCTTTTTGTGCTTGTATGTATATTTGCAATACATGATTAAACTAATGTCTGGCCTCAAGGAATATCGCATTCAAACATATGGCGCTTGCGTAATGAGCACTGGATAAAAACAACAAGATCTTGAGAATAGAGAGAATAGATATTATCGTACATTAGTGCTGACGTGATGAGCTGAAACTTCGTCATACGTGAAATTTTGCTGAGACTCTTCCCCTTCTCCGCCAACCTCCTGGCCTACAATACCCATTGCGTCCCCACTTTCTCCCACCTCGAAGTGAAGAGTCTTCCGAAGCTCGCTAGCTCCAGAATTTCCGGACTTTGATATAGCCCTCTTGGATCGATTCATTCTAGCTCTACTCAATGCTCTAGAAGAAGAAAAATAGAATGAAGATGGCCTCTTCTTCTTTCTACCCTGCAATGGCAAGCTAAACAAATCTCCCCGGTCTTCTATGAGCATGTGCTAAGAGAAAGGATAATGAGAACAACTACCTCAGAGAGCAAGCACTAACACACCAAAAACATGATGTACAAATGAATCCCTCCTCCTTAAAAAGACTATAAGTACTCTTTGAAAATGGACGTTGGCCTCCATAACTTCACACAAGTTGTGCTATAGCATAGGTCTGCCATTTATGCTTGTTATTGTTGCAAAAGCGTGCCGCGTCATGGCGCTTGATGGTGCCGTCAACATCTATGACAGTTAAGAATAGCAACATCAATTCTGACAGTATTTTTTTGGTAAATGTGAAATTCTGCACATGCCATAGTACAAGCGTGGATTGTGTGTCATATAATCAGAAGAGGATAAATATCTCAAAAAGAAATTTAGGACATATCTTAAATCAAATCTATCTGCAGTGATTCCTTCACTTCATACCTAAATGCACTACAATGATGATGAGACCGTATTGTAGCAGTTGTCCCTTCCTGAAATATTCAGTAAATGTTGGCGCTTATGAACTTGAAGAACATCAAAAGGATGGCATCTACCGTCATTAATGATGAAAGTAAAAATTATAATCAAATTTACCTTTGGCGCCTTTGTCCATAATGGGGAATGGCATGGATCACTATAAAACATGGAGACACCCAAGTAACCTGTGTATCCTTCATATACAGTGTGACTCTTTTGGATTTCAGTATCTACTTGTCTATTGATAGAAACATGGCCTGCATACGTGTAGATGGTCAGGAGGCACCCTTAGTGTTTCCACTTGATGAAGGAGGGCGAGCTAAAGTACTGAATCATTTGCTTCATGTGAGATTCAAATTTGTTGAATCGACTATCTATGTAGAGGAAGAAAGAAGGTCTGAGTTAGGTGAATTGCAACAATCAATTCCTATACTAAAGTCCATGTGTGATGAGGGCTTCTGTTGGTACCTAGCGTCTGGGAATTATAGAGTTTATGGTATCTCACTATCAATGGTACCCTCCTCTCTTGAGATAGGAAGTCGGCAATCAGTGAATTCAACAGTGGATATCCCATTCATGAGAGAGGCAACTACAGAAGGTCCGTGTCGTGAACGTCTCTCAGTATTTCCTAGAAGTCCAATTCCTGTTATACCGAAGATAGAGAACTTGGATTCTATCATAGAGTTGGCTAGCGATTCAGAAGAAGACTCTCCACCCTTAATCCTTCAACTGAACCCCCTTACAATTAACAATGCTTTAGAGGAGAAGGGAAATGGGAACTCTGAATCCAATACCCCATCTAGTAGTCATGCGCGCTCTGTGTTGTCCCGTCCTCCATTGCACCCAAGGCCTTTCCACCAACCCAGTATAATGAAGTGCTTGAGGAGACTTTCTAAGCTTCATCGTTCTAGGAGTGAGTTGTCTACAATGGACTTTGACACTGTGGAACACCATGAAGTGAAGTTTTTGCCTCCTACATACAATGGGGACACCATCTTCGAATTACCTCCGTGTGGACCACAATCTTATTCATCTTGTGCAAAGAACTTGAAAGGAATGGACAAGCGATACGACGGACATCCTTGGTGCAAGTTGGTGACAACAAACATCCACAACTCCGACAACTTAAAGTTCCGTAAGTCATACTGCACTGGTCATCTTGTTTGTGAAAATACTGAGTGTGAGTATATGAAGAGGGCTTCCAGAAAGAATGAGACAGAGTGGAGCGGTTCTACAGTTTTTCCTTTTGCAATAGGAGAGGGTCCTCCTAAAGATTGTAGGCTAGTTTGTAAGGTTTGCAAAACAATACCTACGTGCGTGAGCTCATGCGGCGCTAGAATTTACTACTGCTACAGCGATGATGCAAAGATGAGTAGGGCTGCTATTCACCTCAGTAATCATATTCATCCGGTAGCTATGGGCTTGTATAGGGACTCTGCAAAAGAAATTAGTGATCTCATTGCAGAGCAGGTGTCTAGAACCCCCACAGCCACCAACTCTGCCATTGTGCTATCTGCTAACAAAGATTTCCTACAAAATCACCTATTTCATCACGGAGAAGGAGAGAAGGAAATGTTGAAGGGAGAAGAAATGGACGAGGTCATGGATCGCTTCCAGTTTCTGAGCAGTCCAAGTATACGAAACGTCATCTCTTCTTTTTGCTCAAACAACTGAGGAGGAGTCATTGACAACATTATGACCATGAAGAAAGAATCAAAGTTCGAATTTATACATAATAGCGTCTTCCCAGGCCAAGGCAAAGAGAAGATGTACATTTTCAAAATGCTCACTGAAGGACCTGGAAGTGGAGTGGACTTGATAAGGCGTATGCAACCAGGTGGTGATCTGCAAAACACGTGGATGATGTTCGACCACGTAAAGCGCGTGAAGGACTGGACCACAATGGCTTGCCACGTGTATGATTCACAGTACAAAAAAGTGATGACCATTGCCATGTGTGACATGCAATCTGAAGATACCGAAGTCCAAGTACAATTTTGGAAGAGTTTGAATTTGGTCATGGCACGACATGGATTGGTTGATCTGAACTTCAAGGGATTTATGGCAGATAGCGTCATGGCCAATTGGAACGCAGTTCGTATTGTGTACGGTAGTGGCAGACTTGATGAGGTAATGGAGAACCGTGAAAGGACGTGTTTGCTACACTGGAGTACTTCTCTTATAAAACACACACAGAAGCACATCAAGCATGCATTTCAACAACAACACATTATGTTATGCAAGCAATATAAAGAATCAAAGACCGTGGATGAAGCAGAGAGTCGGTACCTTGCAATTCGTTCATGGTAGCTTTCGTTTGGAGCTGCAACCGAAGAAGCACTTCATCACCTAGACCACTAGCTGGCATTTTGGCATTTTCGATATTTACAGTGGAGAGGCTTCATGACCATGGTAAGCTCAACTAAGAATTTTTGTTTCTAGCTTCATTTTTTATTTATTACAAAGTGTTGCAAAATAGAATTATACTTTGTACCAGAAAAAATTGTCAATGGCTCTTCGTTTTTTTTGTTTCTGTACATGACAACAACAAATTTTGACTAGTAAATTTCTTTGAACTATTGATGAATATCAAAAATGGGAGTAGTACCAGACAATACTTAAACATCCGTCAGATCTGATGGATGTTCATGTGTTGTCTGGTACTACTCCTATTTTGGATATTCATTAGTTGCAAGGAATTTGAAAGGTCCTAAATTAAGAATTCACATTTTCAATATTCCTTACAAGGTATCCTAATTGTACAGTGTGAATTTTTAGAATTCGTTTTTCTCATACAAATGTTTAATGTATGCTTAGAATAGTTTCTAATTGCTTCAGTTGGATTTGTAGGGCTTGAGTTTGGAAGAGATGACAGATTTACCTTTTTGTAATCTGTCCGAAACGGTTCATAACAAGTGGCTTCAAATGTCTGGTAAACGTGCAAACAATTTGTTTGACGCCACTTGTGATGATAGTATTCGTGCTTGGATGCAAATGACAAACTATCGTGTATATTTGAGAGGTCACACTTCTAGTTCAGGACCATCCAAGGGAGAATTGAAGTTGAGAGCTGCCAGACGCAGCGGATGCCCAAAAAAATTGCGGAGGCATTGAACACATTGCCGGAAGCACATGGTGTAGGAACTTGAGTACCGCATTTGGAAGGAGAAGAAATATTTGGAAGCACGAAGAGAAAGTTGGACATACCTATTGGTAATGCCGGAGATTCACATCGCCCCGACAAGGTCAACTTTTCTCAACCTCGAGTTCGAACAAGGTCAACCAAGGTTTTCACGGAGCCATTGGAAGTCAACCAATCACACAGCGAGGTCACTCCACACCAGTATGTGCCAATCGCATTTGAAAGTGACTGCGACACATCAAAGTCGCACATTGTAAGGATAAGTCACAAATCAAATGCAAGATGCCAAGCTCAGCAACAAATGTCAAAGATCAAGTGTACCGCAAAAATTGCAAAAGGAAGAAAGGGAACTCCAGCTCCCACCTACCGTGGTAGAAAAGAAGAATACGGGAGTAAGCGTGAGGTGGTGGCTGATTTTTGGTTTTGTTGGGATGATATTGAACGATATGTGCAAGGTACAAAGTATAAGTGGGTCATAGATTGGCCTGAGGTGCCGAAAGTTTGGCAAGTGTTGGCTGGAACCAACTTGGATCGAGAAGAGACATTGTTGTTGCAGCATGCAGGCTTCCGTCTCCAAGAACGGCCTACATTGTCGCCACGTCAGCTCTTCTCCATGTCTAATATTTTTGAGCTTGTTTTGTTTGACCAAGCATCTCCACCAAATCCGGATGCATATCCAACAGTGAGGAACAACCGGACCATTAGGAGAGCTACAAATGCCCCTATTGCAGAGCAACGGAACAAGTGGGAGAGTGCTCGGAATGTTAGAGGCCAAATTTTAGGAGTGACCCTTCTCCCTTTTCCAGGCCTTGGAGCAATAGTGGTACTTGAGAGTGGAGTGGACTCCAACAGCCATATATACCAAATTACTGTTGGTATGTTTCCTACATGCATATGTCCGGACTTTGTGAATATGGTTGTGTCCGCTGTTGGAAGTCGCCAACAATACGTGAATTGTAAGCACTTGTACTACTTGTATAGGTACTTCTGCAAGATGGACCTTTATGAAGACAAATTCATTCATGCACCTAGTTATAGCTATAATGAGTTGAAGGTACTCCTAGTGCGGGCAAGGATTATCATATTGCCAGAGTAAGTATGGCTACTTTTTTTATGTAGTGCAAAGTATTGTAATGGCCCTCATACATTGAAATGATATGAAGTACATGGCATAGAAGAAGTTATTGGTATCAGAAAATAGAGGAGCATGTCTCATATGTAAGAATACGTGTGGATAATTAAAATGCATATGCATAAGTTCCAACCTTATATTTTACTGTAATACTACACACCCAAATACAAGGCGGCCTTTGCTAATACATGAGCGTACAATACTGATGAGAGCTGAAAATGGGGAAGAGTGACAAGACCAATGTCCAGGTTCCTACTCAAGTGTCCCACAACACATGTTCAGAGGTCACTTTTAAATCTTCAGTTGTCCCATAACGATTGGCATTTGGGAATGAGTCACTATATAAGTAGTTACGTTCAATGAACAATCATTGCGGGAGGACTGTTTGGGGAATAGACCTTGGCCGTAATTGTGTGACATATTATATTTCCAACGGTCCTCTAGCATTTTGTTCAAGACGAATTACGTCATGTGTATTTTGTATTCAGGCAACTTCGTATTTGGGCACAAAAAATTGTGAGTGATGGAGTTGCCTCCCCATTACCATTTGTGAATGAATTTTTGTTCACTGGTGGTGATTGGCTTTTACAACCTATAGTAAAAAAAAATATGTTGAGTGACGGAGTTGCCCCCCATTGAAATTTGTAGATGAATTTCTACTCACCGATGGTGCCTTGCTTTTACAAAAAATATTTAAAAAAAATCGATGAGTGATGGAATTGGGCCCCCATTAAATTTTGTCGATGAATTTCTGTTCATCAGTGGGTGAATGCAAGAAAGACTAGTACTATTTTTTGTCACACTTGACGTGTCGGACTTGTTATTGGCTATAACTTTTGAAGAATGAATCCAATTAACTTGAAATTTTTTTTGAAGATGGCTAACCTGATCTTGTTTAGATCCCTTATTTTTCAAAAATATTTAAAAATCATTTTATATTTACATTTCAATTTGGCTAATTTGTCACACTTTGCAGTTTAGGGTTTTTTAGTACTGGGGAGTATCCAAACTTAATGATCTAGATCTGAAATTTCTATGGTCTATTCCCATAGTAGGAACTCATGTATCTACCAAAGGAAATTTAAAAATATTTTATTTTATGCCCTCCACATACGTGCAAACAGGGCTCCCTTGCGCGCGCAGTTTTGAACATTCAAAATTGTTTCAAGATCATTTTTTTGGTGAAATGTCTTTCCTATAAAGTCTTCCCAAATGGCCAATTTTTAGTTTCCTTAAAAAAAAAAATTCTATTTTTTACAAATTAAAATGTGAAAGTACCTATTTTCATGAGATTTTGCACTTTTTCAGTTCTCCTACTTAGAGAATTTTTCTATGCTTTTCCTTCCTAGGGTAACTTCTTCTTAAAGGTGTATACATTGAACAGATTTTTCAGATTTTTTTAAAAAGAAATTTCTAATTAAACAATACTCCCAAAAAAATCAGCAGTACTGTGGAAAACGCTACGCAAAGTGGACGGTCTTTCTTGCATTCACCCCAGTGCAGCTTGGCTTTCACAACTTCTAGGAAAATAAATATGGTGAGTGATGGAATTGCCTCCCAATCAAAAATAAAATTTCACACAATCCACGGTATAGGGTACACGGTAATAGGTCAAAAAATTGACATTTTTCCTCTTTTTTTCCAACAAAATCGGAAAAAAAATTTGGGAGTCCGAATTTTCAATTTTTTTAAGTTTGGGGGCTCCAAGCTCACAAGCTCACCGCTCCAAGCTCGCCTGCTAGCGTTGTTGCAACTAAAGGTAAGGTAAATCAACTTGTGACGAGCAAAAGGCCTATGACGCCTAGGAAATGACCCATTTCAATCTTGCATCAATCCATAACAAACTTTTTTTAATATATGAGATTTTGGCTACATTAGGTTGATTTAGTGGTCACAATCACTATAAGAAACCCATGTTTTTTTTTACGTCTAAAATTTGGACGTCAAATTTTTTGGACATCAAACATAACATTAGGATGCTAGTTTTGACATCAAAACTAACATCCTAATGTTATGTTTGATGTCCAAAAAATTTGACATCCAAATTTTAGAAGTAAAAAAAAAACAGGTTTTTATAGCGAATCAATGTCTTGAATGATGGTGATGGAGTGATTAATCCCTAAGCACCACCGTAGGGGACCAAAAGTGTCTTCATATAGTCTAAAGATCCAATTCAAAGTGCTATAATTTTTGCATCCAATGTCTAAATTTAATAAAACAATCAAAGTTATTTTGAATGTTGGGAACAATTCAAAATTCAAAATTGAGACATTTTTGAATTACAATGATTTTGGCAGCTTGTTTCTTCTTCATACAATGTTTGTTTCCAATAAAAAATTTAGGAAAAAGTTGCACATAGTAGTTTAATTTGTATGATTAAAATTTTATATCAATCCCAAAAGTTATGAGTGATTGAGAAGCATTTTAGTAGAAGGAAGTTTAGCTTTAGATGTATTTTTTGCAACTTTTTTTTGCTATTTTTTGACATTTCAAAGCCATTACGTACAAACAATGAGTCTATTGAATGATATTTTATTTCACTAATGCATTTGCATGTTGGTTTTGAAACACTTTACAGTTAAATTTTTTTCTCAATTGAATAGGTTTAGAAATCAAATTTCACCTCCAAATGTGTTGCTAGGAAAACCTTAGCATCCTTTTTTAATGCTAAGGGAGGGAACGCATTCCTGATTAGACCCCCATTTTGGCGATGTAGGTTGTTCTCTTTCTGTGCAAGAAATAATGAACAGTGATATTTTATGGCATAATTTCCGGAATAGTCGTAGCGCATTATGATTGGTTGTAAGACTCTCAATATTGCAACCCAGCCTTGGTTGGAAATATGAAGGTGTATATGACTAATATAGGTCAAATAGAATCTTTAGCTAAAAAATTCATAGTAATTATGTTTTGAGAAATAGAAATCTAAAAAATTATGGAAACCTTCCAAATTCTATTTTTGCACACGAAAAAATTTCTACTAAAGAAACTTGCCTTATAGATACATGTAACTGTTTAAGTGGTCAGAAATGAGTTTCTTCTCTTAAAATATCATAGTCTTGCAATATATGTAGCCAAATGTCTCTAAATTTGATTCACATCATCTACAACACGTATACTACAAGAATGTATGGATGAGATTTATATACCGTAGTGACAGTTAGATCTATAACACTTCAATAGCAATGATGTTTTTAAACCCCAAAAGGCCTTGGACATTTAGAGGTTAAAGATTGCAACGAGGGCATCTATCTTTTGAATGTATTTTTATCACAAGAAGTAATTTTTTTAGGCCTTCTTGTTGTAGCCATGTTAAAAAATATTGTGATTGCTTTAGGTGAGTAAAATGACCATTATGGATAGAATTTTTGTTGGGTTTGGGATAATTGTAGAGACTCTTTGGAGTCAATTGGGCAACACACTTCAAAAATTTACAACAAATTCATATTTTGTCAAAAATAAATAAATTGAATTGCTCTTTTCATTTCTCACATTTGTCTTTATGTAGAATTTTTTATAAAATTCAGTAATGCCAATAGGGCAAATTAATCATTCTTGCTTGTCATAGGTTGCTTTACCTTACTTTGAATCTTTGATAGTTTGATTATTCCTCTAAGTACATGAGATTTGATTTTATTCTTCTAAAGTGTCGTTATTTTAAATTAGTAAAGGCTAATATATTAACATATTGGTACTTATTGTCCCCCCCAAAAGATTTCAAATGATTCATTCAATAAACCTTAAACATATATACAATATTGATATGTGAGGAATCATATATAATATTGTATTGTCTTTGCTTCATAGAATATGAATAATAAATTAAATTTTGACAAGACCATTAAATTGATAAATCAGCATCTAGCATCATCTTTTCATTTGGATGTCATTTTGACATTGAAACCTTATCACTCTCAAATATGGTAGTTATAAGTAGAATACAAGGCTATTTTGAAGCTTCTCAATCATGAAGGAGGTACAATAATGAATTAAATTGGTGGTACTATGTATCATTGGATTTGACTCAACATGAAGATAAAATTTTGACACTATGATATACTTCATTCCATTCATCTTCTATGTCAAATCTACAAAAATACCATATTGCAATCAAAATTATACTTCCTTAGGCTTAAAGTTTTAGTAATCATAAAGGTCCTTTTTGAGATTAAGAATATAGATAATCTTTAGTGTACTCCATTGGCATTCAATATAAAATAATTCTTTATAGTTGGAGCTTCAACTATAAAGTGGTTGCAGCCAATTGTAACTTGTTTTTAAAACAATGGTATGAAGGTCGAAAATTGATTATGAGTTTGTAATGTGGAAAGTTGTTTTGGAATCATAGTCAAATATATCCCATTAGATTTGTTGCAACCTTGCAAGTTTAAATGAATATTAAATTTCAATATCCTTGCAAGAAAGTGTTTCTTATTTATTTTGTGATTAAAAGAAGGAGAAGAATGAACATAAAAGATCAATCCATGAAACTCAATATGGCTTGAGTTTATTTGAGTTTTGAATTTAATGCATTATTGTGCCCAATCTTCCTATTTTTTCTACAAAAGACTTAATACCTCTCAAAGCTTTGAAATTGAATACACATTTGAATTAGCAAGGTTGTAACAAATTTTATCAATGGGATACATTTCACTTTATTGATATACTTCTAATTTTTTTTTATAATAATGAATGAATAAACTATAAATTTTAAAATGAATGGTTATAAGTTTATTCAAAATTTATCTTAGGTTTTCATGCCTAGGGTATGTGTCAAATTTAAAAAATATGACACAATTTTAGTAATATGGTTAATACAACACTAATAAAAACATGATTCTTGTAGACTATGCTCTAAGACTCATATTGATTAACCCCTTAAGGCCCAAGGCCTTTTTTTCTGCCCAAAAAACACTCAAAACTACCATTTCTATAGCAAATAGTAAAAAAATTTGAAAAATGTTTTTTTTGCATACCTAACCATAGGATCTTACACCTAACTAGTATAAGAATGTATAAAATTTGTTTTAGAATTTTTGACCGCACAGATTGTAAGATATCTACATTTAAAGTGAAAAAAACAAGTTTTTCAGCACATTGTGGGACTAGAATTTTTGACTTCAAACATTTTTAACTTAAAATGTTTGCACTACAGCATTTTGAGCTTTAAATATTTATAGTAGAGAATTGAGTTGAGAGTCTAGGATAAAAAAAGAAGTTCAAAAGAACTTAACTATCATTCTTCAAAAAATTGTTAAGTAGAAATAGGTACAAGATAGAAGGAAAATCTAAAATATTCATATATTTTAGATGGAATTAAAAATTCCAACGGTGAGATTGTTCTAAAAAGTAAACTAAACCATGAAAAAAAAATCGAAAAATTTGAAAAATTGCATTCAGAAATGAATCCTAGAAGTTATTTTTTTCAAGAAGATGCTCTAACTGCCCCCAAAACAAGAATGTCCATAACTTTCTCAATACAAATCCAAATGAAATGAATCAAAGCTTTCCAGATAGACAAAAATATATTCTATGAGAAAAAATATATTTTAAGAAAAATTCAATTTTTTTCAGTTATTTTTTTGCTGCCCAGGCTGCCCCCCGTCCTCTGTTTTGAGCTTATTTGGTCATAACTGTTGTTTCCAGGCACCGATTGTGAAGAAAATTATATCCCCACAAAGCTTATCATTTTTTCTATCTTCAAAAAAAGTTTCAAAATATCACGACAAAAATTCAGCCCGTAGAGACCTGCCCAAAATCCCATTTGTCCCCCGAAGGGACAATGGTCTTTTAAGGGTTAAGCATGGGTCTTTGTCTACGTGGACCATGTTTATACTAGTATTATCTATAAGTTAACAACACCTAAATGCATTTGAAAAAGTTTTTGAGCATAGTTCTTATTATTGACCCGTACAAACTTTTTTTTGGCTCTTATTGATACTCATAAGGAAATTGAAGAGTCTCTTAAAATGCATTTTTTGAACTTCATATGAATAAACTATGAATTCTCAAAATATTGAAAATAAGTGTACGTAAAATTGATCCTTTGCTCTCATATATGGAAGCTGTACATTTTAGAGAAGAATCTAAATGGGATGGTTTTGCAAACGAGTTATAATTAGGTGATGCCACCTTACTTTCCTGTATAAGGTAGACCAACCCAAATTCCATCCCCTATTTTGGGCCCTTACACTGTTTAGAAAAACATCCCAATCTGTCCATAAAAATATCCAAATCTATTCAAGATTATGACAAAATAAAGGCATTAATGTCAACAAGTATAGCGTGTCAATCCTTTATTGTTGGATACTTAAGTGTTAATAGATACATGGAAAGGTGGTTATGAATTGTCAATAGGACATTTATGACTCTACTCTATGGATGGTTTTGTAATTTCAGGGGAGACCACTTCAAAACTTCACAAAAATTACAATTTTAATTAGAAAATTATAATTCCACTTGAGTTTTGATCTGTGAAACAAACGCCCACCTCTAGAAAAATATGTGCCCCTCTTGCCCTAAAATATTGAGATTCCAAATCAGGGTGGTAATAGGCTTGTCTATCTTTCTAAATCAAGCCACTGTAACCGTCGCCGGACGTCATGTGACGTTTTCATTTTATTTTGAAGGGCAGGTTTGAAGTGGAGGTATGTTTTCAAGGGTTTAGGGTTTTAGGGTTTAGGGCAAAATTGCCAGTGAATTCTTCAATGTTTGAACAATTGTGGACCTTCTCTTCTGCAGTCCAGTCCTGTTCTTCCAAGTTCTCAGTGCCTGTCATCGCATATAAGCTTAACATGACCGCTTCCGAAGCTTCAAACATGCTGAAAACGGGATTCAAACATGCTGGAAACCCTAATTCTTGGCAACATCCAGACCTACATTGAGCTTCATGCAGAGTCTATCACGTATAATGTCATGTGCACATTCTCATGACCAGGCAAGCTCTCAATGTGCTGTGTGAGCTCCCCGCAATCTGCCAAGCAGGAAGCATTTTTGAACCCCGTCGCAAAATTTCAATTTCATGGTGTCAAGCTACCCATATGCCAATTTTTGTAACCTAGCCATGTTTCGCTCCGGTGTGCACAGAGTCCTGTGCTAGCCATCTTCCTTTTCCAAGTAATGAAAGAGCAATTGACTCTGATAACCGACTGACTGCAGCAAGGATTTTTTAGGGGTTTAGGGTTTAGGGTTTCGCGATCACAATGTCACAGCGTGTTTGGAGTTGCAATTCGAGTATTGCATCTGGATTACTCTACCCAGGATTTCAATTGTAGTAGTACTGGTCAAGGATCCTGTGTCAAGATGCAAGTGGACGAGGACAAAGCGAAGGACGACGAGGAGGAAGATGTGGAAACGAAGGAGGAGAAGAAGGCGATGGGGGAGTCGGCGACGAAATCGGCTGCTATCAAGCGGGCGAAGAAATTGATGTTGCCCAAGGATTTGCCTTCCAAGTACGATCATGCGCAGTGGCGGGCTAAACATGGCAAGGACGCGGGCACTGCTGAATTGCAACCCTACCATCGTGCCAAGTTGCGGGCGTTGCTGGCGTCGTTGCTGCAAGAGCATCTCTACTCGGCTGCTTCGGGACCTGTGTCTGTACTTCTTCAAGCTCACACGCGTGAGGACGTTTACCAGCATCGAGATTTGCACTATTTCTGGGTATGCTTTCTCTGGTCATAGCGAATGTGGCGCGTGTGATTCTATGGTGATTTCAATTCAATAGATCTACATCGGGTGTTGACACTAAGAGGTACTGCCGTGCAGTTTAGGGTTGCGAATGTCTTGAGATTGAGTGTAATTGAGGAATATCAAACTGTTTCTCAATTGCTGCGTAGTATCTGTGTCCATCACTTTCATGCTAATTTTCAACTCTTAGTCAATTAATTAAAGAATTGACGAGTTTGCGTTTTGTGACGTGCTGTATGGGTGGAGGACGTCAGGCTGCCATGGAAGTTCTACGGCAAGCAGATTCAGGGAAGTCGCATATAAAAAGGATAAAGCGTTTATATCGAATCTTGCAACGCAAACAACTGAATCAGGTGCTGTGAATGTATGTTATACTTGCAGTGCTTTGTGATCCGAATTGTGTGTTGTGATAATCGATACAGTGCATTTTCTTTCTTGTTTCTCTACCATTTTTCCAGTTTCCATTATTGTAGGGCAAAACCAATATTTTTTTAATGGGACTGCCTTTTAAGCCGTTTATTTATTATTGTGAAATTCAAAGTATGCTTGTCTTAGCAACGGTCGGTATGCTTCACCACATGAGTATCATCCTTTAGTGAAAAGATACGCTATGACTGAGGGTTTAGGGGTTTTGCTTTCACTCTCCATATGCTTCGCCAGTATGCTCGAGGGCAGGCCCTCGCTGAGAATAACAAGAAATTAGCAATTGTGGGGTTCTATTTACGACGTTTTTATTTTCGCTTGTTGATCTACAATCAAATTAAGGTTTCTCTGCAACTTGTTTGACTGTCAACATCTCTTGAAGTGTACCAGCTATGGATGCCTTTTCAGGACTTCTTCAATGCTCTTAACCTTCTCAATGTTTGAACTTTGGTAATAGATATCTCGAGGGAACGTCCAATTGGAGCTTGCGATTTACTTGATGAGTCTGGGTGACATCGAATCTTACGAAGCGTCGTACAATGAACTTCGACCGTATGCATCTGCATTAGCATTTTAATGTTTTCGTCTTGTTCTTCTTTTATTAGATATGGCAAGACTTTTCTTTGTAAGCAAAGGACTTTTCGTCATGGAGTAATTCATCATCATGATGTGCGGAATGTCTCTAAGATGTTTTAATATTTTCTACAGGATTGTTGACGTGCCTCCGTTCCGTGATGATCCTGTGGTGAACCTGTGTCACGGATATACGCTGCACCGTTTATGGTATGATCGGGTTGTCCAAGACGTTGAAAAACAATTTGTGCAAGATCTCGGAGCAAGACCTCAGCATGGAGTTGATCAAGATGACTATGAAGAAGGTGGTGGGGACAATGATTTCATGGATGTCGATGACCACGTGGAAGAAAACAATATGAGTGGTGCAGTGGCCGCTAGACAATCAAGTGATGCAAATATGGATTCAGCTGACAATTTACAGGGCATGGGAGACATGCCTTTCGGTAGCCAGGGCGATTTAGGAGGGTTTTATGAAGAGGATGAAGAGCAGGGCGTTGAAGTTGATGATTTCTGGAAGAAGGCAGTTGTGCGGTGGTCTCCAGGTTTGTTCACTGCTTTATGTTTTCTGCATTTTCTGTTCCGTGTCTAGTTTGAAAATATCATAGTTACTTGAAACGTCTGACTTGATGAGGTGTCAGTCTACGAACTCCTTACTCAATTTGGGATTTGATTGTTGCAATGTGTAAAACAGTGAAATTTCCCCTCAATTTTCTCGTACTAAACAGATTGCTTGTAATGCATTTAGATGTGGAATTCTCTTACAGTTTGACTGAATCCTCTTACATTTAGAGGAGTATAATTACAATAATACAGAAAACAGGTGTTCTTTTTTCGTGCAGATTTGGACAGGAGGCTGTTTCCAGTTCGACTTCCTCAAACAAGGACAAAGCATTTGTATAAAGTGCCCATGGAAAATACGAGAACTCGGGATGCCCACTCCAGTGCAATAAAGTATTTAAGGAATGCACTCTCGCTTGCCTCCGACATGACTCCTGCTCTTCTGCCGCTAGTACAGGTACACAAAAGATGATATTTAGTGTCTTGTACACTAAATACGAAGGCATACACTAAAAGCCAATTACCCTATGAAAGTAAGTAACATTAAATGTCAATTCAAACACTAAATGTGAACCAGAGTTGTCATATCAGACGGAATATCACTGTTCACGGACAGAATCGGACCGATTAGGGCTAGGCGGCTGCAAACTTCAGAGCCTTGTAACTTTTGCAAAAATTCTTCAAATCAGGAAAATGAGATGTTTTTCGGCATCTACAGTTTTTGTAGATGCCGAAAAACATCTCATTTTCCTTATTTGAAGAATTTTTGCAAAAGTTACAAGGCTCTGAAGTTTGCAGCCGGCACATTCAAGTCTAACACTAATTGTGGACAAGTTCAGATTTAGTGTTGTAGCTAGTAGGGGGTAAAAACACTAAATGTCACTCAACACTAAATATCATCTTTGGTGTAGTCAAGAAGCGATGTAATATTTTCCTTGTTACTTAATTTTCCTGACTATCTAAATTGCTTCCACCTGGTTTTATAGCTTCCCAAGCTGTTGTTCTCTGTTGCTAACTCAACTCAAAGATTGAATTTTCCATTTGTGTTCTAGCTTCTGCTGGCAGCTGGGGATGTCAGAGGAGCATTGGAGGAAATTGAGAAGTGTAGCAACGTTCCTCACCTTGTACCACTTAGGTCTGTCTCGCATCTTTTTAGTACTATATTTAAAGTCTATTTCTTTCTGCCCCATAGTCTATATTGTGAGGGGTGTGGAGTATATGTACATCTTTCTTGATAGTGGTTTTCAAAGTGGTCTGTTAGTCAAATGCAATTCCTAATCAAGAGCATTTCCTAATGACAGCATAAAAGCTCTGTTGTTGGAGTCCGTGGATTCGAAGAGCAGCAGCCAACTGGCAAAATGCTACGAAAGCATCCTCCATGTGAACCCATCGTCTTCACTATCTCTCGACAGACTCGTCCAGCTACACGCTAAAGGTTCCTTTATGAAGCCTCCTAATTTCTGCCTGCATTCTTGTCCAATACTAAGTTTCAGTTAATCTTCGAAAGTCTTTACTATGTTATCCTTTTTCGGCCATTTTTTGTGCCTCAAGCATCTGAGAGGATGAACTAGGTGTTACAAGCTTGAGGAATCATCAGTGTGACATTGTACAAGGTCATGTTGTCTTTGCTCTTTCAGCTTCATACATACAGAGAAGTTTTTTTGTATCTGAGAATAGTTGGTTATCTGGGTCATTACGCTGCCCGCATCCTTGATAAATAGCTGTGGGAGAAGTCCATAGTTCTTGAGAGGTGATGGGAAAAGTTTTTTGTGCAGGCAAGTACAGGACACAAGCATTAGTGGAGTCCATTGCTGTGCATTTGGATGTCAATCGGGGACTACTGGAAGTATGGCAGCAATTAGCAGCTTGTTTTTTGCATTTGCAGCAGCGCCACGAGGAACAACTAAGGGTAAAGGATTTTGGAACGTTTGGACAGCCACAACATGTAAGTGAGGGAGGTGAGGAAATGGGAAAGGGCACCGGAACAGAAGATGATGCCGCTTACCTTGTCTGGAAGAGGAAAGTATGGCACGACCGAAGCTCTTGGTGGAGGCACAAACATTTCCACGAGAAGAGTGTCAATTCTGAGCAGCAAGGTGATGGTGAGTGAAAAACTTGACCCGTGATTTTTCCCTTTTGAACTGATATTCACTACATGTTAAAAGTCCTTTTTTGAGAAGGAGTTGCTACTTAGGGTAAAGACAGGGTAGTGATCTACTTCGTGAAGTGTTCCTGTGGTTTCTTACAAGGAGACACAAGTATTACAAAACTTTATGCGAGTGAAATAACAATGATTACAGGCTTTGGGGGTAATACTAGACTTTCAGTGATTTTGGACATTGATCATAAGGAGATGTGAAATGGAGAGATGGCAATTAAGTAGGTCAATCATGGAGAGATTTCCCCATTCACTTCTTTCAATTTGTTGGAAGGTTTTAAACTAAACGGTTTAGATAATGAACTAGGCATCTTACAAGTATGTACAATTATTTGCCTCCCTATGAACAAACTCCGTGCGGTGATGTTTCATAATTCTTGAAATAATCTTTTATTACTACTGACCTTCGGTGATGTTTGCATATGGGTTTTATGTCGCAAAGAGAAGTAGAGTTTTTTTGAGACGCTGTTGGAATCATGACCTGAATTCTGTTTAGTGATGTTTGCCATAAGAGTCAGCTTTGCATGTGACACGCAGATGACACGCAGAAATTGCAGGTCTAGCGCATGATGTATTGTAGATCAGGGTGCAAATCTGCCTTCGCTCTGTTGCTTCATTACCGAAAACTGAGAAAAGTTGTGAATTTGGTTTGCATGGGATATGTGCAGGTGACTGGAACAGGATAGCATACAAAGCAGCGTGTTCTGTGCACGTACTTGGTGTGGGAAATGCTTATGAAACATCAGTTTCCCAAGCTCTCACCACTTGTCGGGCTGAAAGCTTACTATCTATGGTGAATGCACACAGGCCGATTTCAGACGTTCGATTGTCTGACAATCATCGCAGCATGGACTCCGATTCGTCGCATATGTAGTTTACTAATTGGACAGTATGCTCTCTTTTTGAACTCCCGGTTAGGTCCCGTAACTTCAACAGAGCCTTGGCTTTTCTCAGTGAAAGTGTGCTTGCTCGAGACTCATAAGGTATGAACATCCAAACCCAACACTCAAAACTGCCAAGCCTAGTTATTAAAATGTTTAAATTCACACGGAATTTGCTAGCAAATTGAAGAGGATTCTCATGCACCAAGACATGTTATTTGAATATCGCATTCAAAAGTTATGAAAGTCAAAATTTTATTGGTAGATGGATCACATGTTTAGGTGTGCATGCAGATTTTCCCCCCAGGAATCGCAAGTTTAGACATCCCTTTACTATTGGTTCAAGTTGTGAGCTTCTTTTGTGAAACCAAGGTTTTGGAGGGCAATAACGTAGGCACCCCTGATACTGCCACTTTTTGCCATTGTGCATATTTCTATTATTAAACTGGTCAAGTTTTCATATTTTTCTTGTTGTTCTAAAATCGCTTCCTCCACATAGGTACATATTGGTTTTGGAGATGTATCCAAAGTGATGATGGTGATTTTGGGTCAGTGACACATTTGGAGGTGCCTACCTTACACCCTACATCAGGATTAGGGTATTAGGATCAGGGTTTCTGTTTTGAGCAAAATTTTGCTTAGCTTGCCAAAAATTAGCCTCTGACAATAGTTCCCTCTATAAATTAGCTTATACAACAAGGTCATCAAGTAGACACGAGGCCAAAAGAACAACCCCGTGTAGGATTGTCTAATGTTGTAGGAGGAAAATCTTGTTTGAAGCTTGTTGTTTCTACCTTTGTAGTATATAGTGGCCCAAATTCATTCCAACTTTTGATAAATTTAGGTGTTACAATTTTGTAAGGTAATTGTATATAGTTGTGACTCCTACATATTCTTTTCTAAAATAGACGACCTATATTTTTCATAATAGCTTAGGGTCAACTTTGGATACATTTATTCTTAATACATTGAAAATTTATAATCTATTCATAATGTTAAATAATACATGTTTCTAAAATTACAAATTTCTTTTTGCGTTCTAATAAGGCTTAACTAAAACATAGACAGTCTGTCAATAGGAGCCATGTTCAAATGCTTATTTAGATAATTTTGGCAATAGTTATTTTGTTATTTCATCTCAATTCAATTGTGCATTGTATTGAGAGGCAAAATACATGTTTTGTTGTTCTAATCATCAGGCTTCTCGTTGTAAGGTAAACCAACCCATTGTGGTCAAATGACCCATAGTGGACACCTACCTCATGACCCCATCATGATTTTTTCAGTTTTTTCAGATTTTGCCTTCAATGCATGTCTTACATGACAGTAATGAAGTAGTTAGTGACTTCATTAGGAACTTCTAATTTTTCAGTGAGAATTCATTGTGAGAATTGACTTTTAAGGCTTTCTATGTTAGAATTTTTTTTGACTGCTTTAGGTGAGCCAAATGAGCATGATGGATTCAGATTTTGTTGGATAAAAGGTAGTCTACAGACTCTTATGGACAAAAATGCATTGAACACTTTAAAAATTCATAGCAAATTCACATTTTGTCAGAAGAAGATAATTTTAATTGCTCTCATTGTTTTTTGCACTTGTACTATTGTGGGAAAAAAATTAAAAAATTTCAACAACCACATGATGTCAAGCTCCTTATTTTGACCACTATGGGCTGGTTTACCTTAGTACTAGCCATGGATTCTAATTCTAGATGCTAAGATTTTGCCTTGTCCACTATGGTCAACATACAAAGCAACTCATACAATTCATGAAGTCTCAACAAACCAATACAAAAGGTATTGAATTGCAATAGCATAGAAGGATTGAAGTACAACTCACAAATGTTCATGAAGCTTTTACACATTATAATCATTTGAAAGGAGTTTCATAGGCTAGGACAATTTGACCTTCTATATTAGGCATTATGCCAATTTTCATGATCAAGGTAGATCAAGTATAAGTCTAGAATGGTACATTTGATTTTAGTGAAAACTGAAGGCCACCATGTGAGTCCAAATATTGAATCTAAATATATCCTCTAGTATTGTTGCACCTTTATGGCAAAATAGTTTGGTTTATTCTTTACATTTTGATTGTTGCCAAGATAGTAAGGTAGAATAGGCCATTCCTAAATCCTTTTTGATCCAAAATCAACATGTTCATAATCCAATTTCAGTGAAATCCACTTACCTTTCAAGATATTGATGGACTTTCATTCCTTCGGTTTCTACTTTTTGAAGAATGATTTTAATACATGTCTACCATAGACACTAGCAGGAAGTTGTTAAAGCTAATTAAGGTACAAGCCCCCTTATATTGAAAAGCAAAACCAGAAGATGGTGTGGAATTTAGAAAAATCCACAAACCAAACTTGTAAGAGCATTGCCAGCCATTTTGGCCAAATGGGCTCCCTAGGGCTCTGTGACAAACTTTCACCCCCGTACTTGCCTCCCTCCCCATCCATTCATGCCACACTTTTTGCTTTTGACAACTTAATGCACCAACTGAGCTAGTAGACAAGGTTGAATAATACCATTTTAGAGGCTAAAATTTCGTTTGATGGCCCAATTAACATTAAAATACTATTGTTTATTAGAATTATGACAATTAATGCATATGAAGTGATGAAGTCAACAACTAGCAGGACCAGCAGGTTGGTGTTGCAAGTGTTGCTTTTGATGAGCCCGGTTTCTTTTTGTCCCTCACCCCTGAATGGGTGGCTCACTTTTTCTTGGCCGGACCCACCCAAATCCTGGGCCAAGAACTTGACAATGAATGGGTAGCAATGCTCTAGGTAAAGATTGGTGGCGATGCTCTAAGTAAAGATTGGTGGCAATGCTCTAGGTAAAGATTGGTGGCGATGCTCTAAGTAAAGATTGGTGGCAATGCTCTAGGTAAAGATTGGTGGCGATGCTCTAAGTAAAGATTGGTGGCGATGCTCTAAGTAAAGATTGGTGGCAATGCTCTAGGTAAAAATTGGTGGCGATGCTCTAAGTAAAGATTGGTGGCAATGCTCTAGGTAAAAATTGGTGGCGATGCTCTAAGTAAAGATTGGTGACAATGCTCTAGGTAAAGATTGGTGGCGATACTCTAAGTAAAGATTGATGGCAATGCTCTAGGTAAAAATTGGTGGCAATGTTCTAGTAAAGATTGGTGGATAGCATTCAAAATGCTTTTAATCAAATGAGTAAACATTTGATTACATGTGTTTAATCAAATACTAAACACACATAAACTTAATTAAATTTTGTTCCCCAATGTCAACGACCGCAACAACGTTCCCCATAATCTGCCAAGATTTCCCCATCAGGGAAGCGTCACCTTCTCTTAAAAATCCACGAAAAATCCACGAAAAAAATGACGGCTGTGGGATTTGAACCCACGCCCTTTCGGACTGGAGCCTAAATCCAGCGCCTTAGACCGCTCGGCCAAACCGTCCACGTGTCCGCATCTCCCTTCCCAGAGACACCCGAAACACGACAAGATGTAACTGCGATGAATTCTAAAGTTATTAACGTATTCTTTCCAACAACAGCTACGCACTTTATATCGCTCGTTTCATAAATCAAAAGCACTGGACTACAGGTTACTCGATCGCTCATAAAATTCAAAAATATCCATAATTCCCTTAGTACAGTACAATCCCCGGCTACTTTGCACATGCCGGAACTAACATAGTGATGAAAAAATCTTACTCCAAAGAGCAAGTACTAAATAGAATTTCAACTTTAGTGTTACAGCAATCATCAGCCACATTGACGTAGTGACGGAAATCATTTGTTTAACCTCAAAAGCCTACTACAATGTCAACAAGTGTACAATCCCCTAACTTCTGAAAAAAAACGAAAAAAACGCACCGATGCCCCAGTTGTTTACTTATTGTGGAACAAAAATAGAATCCGCAGGGGTTGGTGCTATTGCCAGTCACAGCTCTCTAAATTAGATAGGTTGTCCCTTAGGGATAATCAGGTCCTTTATCCACATGTAGATTGGAACCATGACATAATAAAGTGCCGCCAAGTTGCCAATCATAAACCTGTAAAGAAATGAGAATGGATTCCAGGGTCCCTTCACGTCCTCTGCCTTGGGTCCCAGCTGCATCACAAGAGAGGAAAAGAATAATTACACAACAGATAACAAAGCGTCACAAATATAATCCGAAGGTTTAGATCGTTTGCATAACGTTTTCGTTCAAAATTTGCAGTTCATGTAAAGCCATACTGTGGAGATTCCTTTCAAATCTCATCAGCGCCATTAGAAAGGAACCCTAAACTCTGGAAGGAGTCAAGATTGGAAGATGGCTTGGTGAATGAAATAAGTGAATCCTATAGGTGGTAAAAGAAGCCAACAATGAGGGATATGGAGTAACATTTTCTCAATCACCAACTATCTTCCAACTCCTGGAGGTCGATAATGAATTTACTGGTTAGAAGTGATGTGCAGCGAGTTATTAGAGCAAGCTGTCGATTCTTCTGCTCGATCCATAAGTGATTGAACCATTGACATTGACACCTGCTATTTAAAAGAAATGGGTTTGTCTACTGTCGTTCATATGGTCTACATCCTCCCACTTCGAATGATTGCATCTGAAATTCGTAGTGTTAGAAACTCGATCTTAACAATACTGCCTCGTGTTTCCAAAGTGATCTCTCCACAGCTCTATAGAGAATCGCCCAATGAAAGCAATCTCCGACATATTGGATAGACATTTACAAGTTGCAATTCCTTTCCATACAGTATCATTTCCATGTCATGTCATTATTTGAAACGGATCACTTCCATGCCATTTCGATTACAAGTTGCTATTCACTTCCATTTATATCTCTATGTCATGTAAACCGATCATTTCCATACCCTTGATAGAAAAGAGGTGAAAATTGGCAACCACCGATATTGGACGTACCTCAAGAGGAGATGGCCCTGACTCGGGCTTCACTCCAGTAACGGAACATCCCATGATGAGCCCATGGCGACGAACGCCTCGGTACCAGCTGGGTCCAATTCTCTTCAGTTTCACGTCGGTGAAACCCGCCTTGGTGAACCAGTCGATGTACTCCTCCTCCGTAGGGAAGAGCATCCATACATCGGCGAAAAACCGGGAGAGCCAAAATGTGGGATGCACGGGACCGATGAGGCAAGCCTTCCCTCCCTTCTTCAGCACTCTGTACGCTTCTGTGATACCGCGCTGAGGGTCGGGCCAGTACTCAATGCTGCAGGAAATAGCAACAGCGTATTATCAAAAAATGAACAAAAAGAAAAGGCCCAGCTCGTATCGAAATCCCATCTCTTAATGCATCTGTGAGAAAATCATTTCCGGACAACAGATGAAAGAAGAAGATAAAAACCGGATTTCTAGAAGAAAAGAACCAAATCCTAGACAAAATTGTAGCATGAAGACATTGCTGTCAAAAGGGCACTAGAAACATGTAATAAAACAAGATAGTCATGCAAAATTTATGCAGATTCAAAATCCGCAGTTAGCCCAATATCAATATAACCAAAGGAAATCCGAGTGGAGTGCTACTCAAGAAACATCCAATGAATGTTCCATGGACACAATGTACATTTCAGGGGAAACTATTCCCTACGCACCACTTATCCCAACACACCATTATCAGCAGGTGAGAAATTCTAAAACCTCAGGTTTAAGTATGTACACATTCCGCTCAATGAAAACAACAACCACCACCAAATTCTCAAAGAAGGAATAGAAAGAAGGAAGGAGAAACTCTGAAGGAGAAAAGCAGCTACCCAGGACTAGATTGTAGCTAATGAATTCCCAACTCTTAATACATCTGCGCAAAATACATTCCCGAAAGAAGATAAGAACAGGATCTCTAGAAGATTACAACCGACCCCTAGTAAATCGGAACCATAACAACAATGCAGTAAGAGGCATTAGAAACGTCAACTTATCCAGCTAAAAATCTGAAGGCTCAGATTGAGCATACAAGTTTACACCTCCAATTACACCCTCCAAACACTCGTGCAAAAAGAAAATCCATCCAAGAAAAGATTCATGCACACGAAATTGAGTTGAGTCTCTCAGTTGAGAGACACAGACCGAAGAGAAAGCAAACGTACCTTCCAGCAGACACATAGCGGTCCGCGTAGTCCGTCTCGAAGACCAAATCCTCGGCATCCCCTTCTATGATCTTGCACTCTTTCAGCGGCGCCTTCTCCTTCGCCTTCGCCAACTGATGCGGCGACTGGTCCAGAATGGTGACATTCTTCGCGTCGACGGCCTTGACGATTCCCAGCGTGGTAAACCCCGTGCCGCCCCCCACGTCCACCACCACCAGATTCCGGTCATTCAGATCCGCAGGCTCCAGCGCATCTTCCCGCATGTCCTCCGTCCAATGCCCTGGGTTAATCACGTGGTCGTACACGATGGACAGAAAGCGGTAGAACCAAAACGCCTCCTGCTTGTGCTGGATGAACCGCGGCTTATCTGCAGGACGTGACACAGCTTGTACAGACACTGAGCTCCCACGCCTGCGAGTGTCCACACCCGCTGCTGCCCACGGCCGCGACGAAAAGACGAGACGGTGATGCAACGACGAAGACGAGGAACCCAATCCCAATGCTGAGACCATGCGCGCGCTCTTGGTGTCCGAAGATGGCGTCCTGTGCCATTGCGAAGACGACGAGCAGGGGATGGCGGCGAGCGTCGCTGTGGCCATGGCGGCCATGGTGAAGCTCGCGAATGCAACCCAACACAAAAAAAAGGGCTCTCGCGCAAATCGCACTGAAACGCAAATCGTTGGGAGGGGAAGGAGGGGCTTCAGTAGTCGTTGTCGCCAATGCGCGCGCGCGGGACGAAGTGACCGCAGCCACACAAACACAGACGGAACAACGCGATGCAAAAGGAAGATGGTGCTGAACTTCAGCTACTTCAGCTGCCAAGGTGGATTTCAGGTATTCCTCTTGAGTCACACTATTTGAACCCCTCCACACCATTCTTGAATAGGAAGAACTCGGTACCCTTACTAGAGTAAGCTTAGCGCTGTTGCTACATTAGTATGATTTGGGGAAAGTCTTTGATTCTTGGCAAAGAATTTGGCAGCGAGAAGGATTTGAAGTGACGATGAGATGGATGCATCCATAGTGTGGGCTTCTCGAGTTTGAGCTCTGAGCTTTTTGTTTTCAAGGAACATCTTGACAAAATTTCTGATGTTTAGCAAAACATTTGCAAGATGGCCCACTCAACCACATTTGTGGTAAGAACGTGTCTTTGACAGTGTCTGTTAGTAGAAGAAGTGGGTTTAGGTTTTATGCATGTTGGTTATCATGGCTGTGACTACTAGGATGTTTCTAACAATTTTTTCCATATGTTATGTGCCTTAAGTTTAACATTAGAAACCTAGGAAACATGAGAGTGGTTCATCTTTCATGGTTTGGTCAATAGTCAATAGTGAGTGACATGTTGTCACTTGTATGGTTGTGGTTTTACTGGTTGATAAGGTTTCCTTTAAGGTAGATAAGCCTATTACCATCCAAACTAGCAATCTGAATATCTTGGGGCCAACTCTAAGAGTGGCACATATTTTCAAAGGTGTGTGCTTGTTTCATGAATCAAATTCAAGTGGAATTATAATTTTCCAAAGAGCACCTAAAGTTCCTAGACCATTTTTCTATCAAAAATGATTCATAACTACCAGTTCTGCTATGTTCATCCAAATAAAATAAAATTTAGAATCTAACTATAGGATCTTGTACTTCACTTGTCTCAAATCATGTGGTAAAATTTTCGTAAAGCTTGACAATACAGATTGGAAGATATTAGCATTCAAAGTTGGAGAAAATTGTTTTTTTGAACACTAGCCTGCAATTTTAGATGACTTTGACTGAATTTTTTATGTTGAAGAATTTGGTTAATATTCTAGAAAATAAAATAAAATAAAAATTTAAAACTTGATTTTTATTCTTTCAAAAAATGTTAAGGAGAAGTAGGTGCAAGATCAAAAGACAAACTAAATCATTCATAGTTTTAAGATGGGATTGAAACACTATAATCCCAATGGTGAGATTGTTTTTAGCAAGCAAAATTAACCTTGTCAAACAATTTATTTTTAAAAATTACGAAATTGCATTCAGAGATGAATCCTATAAGCTATAATTTTGCAAGAAAATGCTCTAATTGTCCAAAACATAAGGTTGTTCATAACTTCCATATAACAAATCTAAATGGAATGAATAAAAGTTTCCCATGTAGATAACATTATAATCTATATGAAATAATTTATTTATTTTTAATTAAAAAAAATTTGGATGTGAAGAGGCATCACAAAGTTTACAACCTACAATTTGTCAATAGTTATTGTGTGGTTACTGTTGTTTCATGAGTTCGCACGTTAATTTAACAGTTATTGCATCATTACGATGCAATAAATTGTGCAGTACTGCGTCGTAACAATGCGATAACTGTTACATTAACGTGCAAATCCATGAAACAATAGTAACAAAACAATAACTATTGACAAATTGTAGGTTGTACACTTTGTGATGGATTTCTAAAACCGCACCAAAAAAAAGGACCTTTTGTGCTATAATTTTTGCTCCCAGACACTGATTGAAATTTAAAAAAATATTCGCACAAAGCTAATGTGTTTTTCTATCTTCCCCAAAAGTTTGAAATAATCATCATGAATATTGAGGCCATAGGAGCATGTCCAAAATCCATTTTATCCTCCAAGGGGGACACTTGGACTTTAGTGATTGAAATTGTAATTTAAATGATATTTTGAAGTTGGATACTATGAAATTACCAATTATTCATAGAAGGCAATCATGAACATCCTATAAACAACCCATAACCGCTCTCCCACATATCCATTGGTGCCATGTATTGTCTCCAAGCTAAAAAGAGACGGCTAATCCTATCTCCAACATTCCCTCCCCCTAAATTCGTCAAAAATGCATTGTTGTCATTAGTCCCATATCTAGTGTATCTAAAACCACCAACTTAGTCTCTATTATCACCCTTCGATTGCAAATATAAAATCACTTTGTCATTGTCCTATTTGACTCGTGTAATCATTGCAATGATTTTTTCAATGACAATTATATACATTAGTATGGAAATATCACATTATATATTTTTTTTTAAACACCAAGAATTTCTATACTACTAGGCCTTGCAAACTTGCCGAATTCCCAAATTAGTGCAAACTAATGTTATTATTACAAAGTACTCTAATTGAATAAAATTGAGCACTTTCCAAACATCCCAAGATTAATTTTCTAAGTGTGACACCACCCGCAATTTACATATAAGGAACTTTTTCATTTGATTTTATAATGTTACTAATACCCCCTGTTCCAAAAATTTGCAACAACAAATGGTGTAGTAACATGCTCCTTCTTTGAACTCCAAAACACGAATGAAACAATTGGATGAAACATGATGGATGAAATCATGACTCCAAGACACTATGCATGCATATACTATTGTAGATGTTCCATTCAAGACTTTTTCCTTGTAGCTACAAATACATCTTTGATATTAATATGCTAAAGAATTCCCATTTGACTGTCACATTGATGTTACAAATCTCCATATTATCACATGCATGTTGAGTACTTAAACCCTACAGGTTTTTAATTATATTTTTATCAAAAACTCTCCTAAAATTGTCATTTCTAGTACAAGTACCAAATTTTAGGAAAAAAACAAACATTTTTGGGTACTTGTAACTATAGGATCTTGTAGTACGTTGATTTGAGAATCTATGAAAAAATATTCAAAAATTTCCACCATGTAGATTGCAAGATGTTGGTATTTGAAGTGACAAAAAACTTTTGGGGGGCCTTGCAAAAAACAAGACAGTTGCACTTCACAAGGTCACATTTGTATTTAAATTTGTCCATATTGTCGGTGCTTGTTTGGACTCATTCTTCAAAGTAAGCTGGCATCATGCTTGAAAAAATTCAAATCAGTTGGAATTGTACAACATATAGGAAAAAAATAGTAAGTAGAAAGAAGTAGAGAATGATTCAAAATATTAAATTGATAAGAATTTAGTTATGGACTTGAAAAATGTCAATTTCAGTGGTTGTAATGTTGTAATAAACAATCTACATCCCATCATTTAAAAAAAAAAATTAATAAAAAAAATTGAATTAATTAAAGGACTTCACAGTTTATTTTAGAATAGAGATTCCATAATTATCCACAAACTACAATTTCCTCATAACTCTTTCATCTCATCAATCAAAATGGAATGATTTAAATTTTTCCATATATATAAATCTAAAGAACCAATTAAAAAAAATTATCTAAAAAAATGACTTAAAGAATTTTTTTGAGTTGTCCAAGTTACTTGCAATTTTAGGAAAATTACATATTATACAATAACTCTTTTATTATATATTCAAAAGTTATGAAAATTGTTGGGCCTTAATGCTACTCCTCAAGCACATGTAATATGAAAATTTCAAAGAAAAAATATTCTCTTTATAGTGAGTTGCCAAAAATTGCTATGTTGCTAAAAAAAACGCAATTTGTTCATTTTAGGGGTTAAGACCCTAAGTGAATCTTGCTGAGGTAAAATCATTTTAATTCCTAAATGCCCAAGTCATACCATACTTTGGTGTCAACTAAACTTTGAAGTTAAATAAAGTCTTACCAAAATACTATTTGGGCTTTTTAAAAATTGAATATTCTTTAAAGTCCATATTAAATATTAAAAATCTAATTTAAAAAAATACTTTTTATGATTTCCTATTGTAGATTTTGTGTTGGCTAGGATTTCTACTACAAATTTTGATTTTTTTTTGTGTTAGAGACTTTTGGACATAAGCCTCAAACACATTGGATAATCGAGAAAAAATTATACTGGATATTCATTTAAGAAATTCTAGAGTAGATTTTGAAAAGCCCTAAATTGATTATCCCTTAAAGGACCGTTTCTCCCCTCAAGGGACAATTTGGGTCAAGATAGTTTCCAATTCTCTCAATTTGTAGCGAATCTTTTTGAATTTTTTTGAGGTTATTTAAATTCTAAGAGCTTCATGGATATATAATTTTCGTTTCAATCGGTGCCCAAGAGCAAAATTATGGCACAATAAGCCAAAAACGGAGGTTGACTGGCAACACAAAAAAAATCACAAAAAATCAAAATAATTTAAAAAAAAAATTCTAAAATATTTTGTTTTTGTTCACATGTGAAGCTTTGATTCATTCTATTTGAATTAGGGATGAGAAAGTTATGGACAATCTTGTTTTTCGGGCACTCTAAGCATCTTCTTGAAAAAAATACTTTTATCCAACTTTGAATGCTAATATCTTCCAATCTGTACGATGAAATTTGATGAAATTTTTACTACATGATCTCAAACAAGTTAAGTACAAGATCTTATTGTTATTATAAATAAATCAAAACAGCATATAGTATTAAAAATCCATAATCCGTATTCTAAACCATTCAAACATCACTTTGGCAAATCCTAAACCCTGAAAACCGTAATCCACAATCCTAAATGAATGAAAAATCCGTAATCACCTGTTTTACACAGGTCTGACAATTCCCCATAATCCATACATAACATTCAAGAGCCTTCAGAGAGGCTGCCTTTGCCTCTCTAAAGTCTTCATCCACGAAAATTCAATGCACTTCCTTCAAGGTGTCAGACTACATCAAAATTCATTAGCCTTGCTAATTTCCTACCCACTAACTTAGCTCCTTAAACATTGACATATTCCGACGTGTGGCTTATTAGCTAATGTGAGGTGTGAAATATTCCATACCATTGCATCCTTTAAATGGAATGATGTGGAATATACCACATCATTCTGTCAGAGGCAAGGCAGCTGCTCTCACACAGCTCATGAATGTTATGTAATCACCTGTTTTACGCCTAAATCCCCAAATTACAGTCCGAGAAATAATTTGTCCCGGACTGTATTTTGACTGACCGCGCTGAATTTCCTGGGCGGGTTGAAGTTTACGGGCCGGGGTGAACTGACCCCCTCGCTCGTACTGCCAAAGTCCATCCAGGGGTGCACATAAAAAAAAGCCCCCTATTTTGTGCCGTGTAAAATCTATTTTCTAGAATCCCCCTAGCTATATCGAGGCCTCTGATTGCAAATATGAATTCAGAATTTGCAAAAAAATTCATGCATGAAAAATAAAAAATTTCAGGGTTTTCCCAGGGGTACGAGCGAGGGGGTCAGTTCACCCCGGCCAGTTTACGAGGGTCTGACAGTACCCCACGTACACAGTGTACGACGTCACTAACTTAAACCTTATAGTTTGAATTTTTATTTTTCTGAAAAGTGACGTCATCTTCATGCATGCATGTCTGTTGCGAGTTTGTGTGTGACGTCACTAACTCAGTTTAATTTTATGTTTCTGAAAAGTGACGTTAGGCATCGTGATGTGTGCACGTTGGTCGGGAGTTTCATTATTGGATCTTGTGGCAGTCGAATTCATGATCCGCGCTGTGGGAGCCCAGGGCAGGTAATCCTGCTGAGATCGCGTTCGCATCATTCATGCAAATATTGAGTTTGGACGTTCGCATCCTTTGTCTGCTGGGAACTCTGGTAACTCCGTAACTAAACCTAAGGGCTGCTTTACACTTAGAGGTCAGGCCAATTTGTTGTATTAGAGGCCAAGAATCCTCAACTTGTGATTGAATAAAACGTTGAAATCAGTCCCAACCCCTTTACACCTAGAGGCCATGCCAATTTGGTGAAATTAATTTTTTTTTCCAACAAAGACATGATCTGACATGGCCTGATGTCACTGAGTTGGGTGCACCAAAAATAAGGGCCAGTTTTTGACCTTGGGGCTAATATCAAATTTTAGTTTAAACAATTATTTTATAAAATTGGTTTCTTTCTTTCTTTTTGTAGGTTTTATTGAATCGGACTAGCTTCTTGGCCTTCAGGCCTTTACATACAGTAGAATTGGCCCCCCATTATACTGTTATTCTAATGGGTAGATGAGGCCGGCCTCTAGCCAAAAGGGGCTGAAATTTTGTGCGACCGGCTTGAAGGAGAATTGCCCCGGCCTCCAAGTGTAAAGCGGCCCTAAATGCATCCAAATACGCCATCAAAATGGAACATTGTTTCTGTTATCAAATTGCTAATTTTTTTGTTGGATCTTATTGGAAGTCAGAAAGAAGTTTATTTGAGGTTTTTTTTCCTTGTGCATTTTGAAAACACCGAATGAATAAATGATGAATTTTTAGATTTGTTGTAAAGAGGTGAATTCTCGTACACCAAGTTGCCAACCCTTTTAAAATTTAAGCTTTTTTTTTATGAAGTGTCAAATTGACGATATAAAATGTTATAGTGGTGCTCCAAATTTTCACATATTGGATATACAATAATATCACATCAATGCATTTTACATATCCATAATTTTGTTTTCATCTACAATCTGAAGATTCATTTCTAAATTTGTATATTTTAACAAAAAACTTCATAGTTTGTCACCATTTTTTAGCCAAATTATTTTTTAGGGTGTAATTTGACACTATTTTGCTAAAAAATGATTGTTAACTTTCTACAATGAGTGAGCATAATTGGCTTCAATTAAAGAATTGACGATAAACTTTGTACTTACCAAATGCAATGCCAAAACATACATGAAGATGCATTGGGCTTAAATTATAATTAGTTTTTTAATTATTGGATCTAGACCAAAGTGAAGGAGGCTATGCATTAACCAAAACTACATGTGAAGAAATTTGAATTGGACTATACTTGAAAATGGAGTCAATTAGTTGTGGTATTAGAACCTCTTCTAGTGGAGGCCTCAATTAATTCCTTTATTTTGGGCAATTTAGAAAGCATTCTTAATTACTTTGACAAAAATCATTTAAAATTATATCCATGAATAAAACGTGAAAAATATGGATGAAAAAATAATTTTTAATCCCAAAGAGAGTTGTCATCTGCTATGTAGAGTCATGGACAACGAATGTTTTTAATTGATAACTTATTGCATAAGCTATGCAAAATGGATAAATTACATCCAAATTGTATGTTGTAAGAGCAATTTTTGGTCTATTCTTCATTAATGCTTGGTTTTTTGTACAAGTCTCTAAATTAGTTCATGTATAAATGGAAAGATGAAAAAACATACAAAAATGAAGAAGCTTGAGTCTGGATTCTTCTCAAACCATTATTTATTTTGGCTGCAAAAGTTCCAAATCTATTTTATTCTTTCTACTAAGCTTTTTTAATCTGTAAAAGCCCAATCAACCATTTTTTAGTTGTTGCCCAACTTCAAGATCTTTTAATCTCCAAAAATATAATTTGTTTGAAATTTTATAATTTATTTGAAATTTTATTATTTTCATATGTAGTTCATCAAGTTATTTTTCCATAGCCCCTCAACAACTAGCTTTTGATTTAGACAAAAATTCCACCTTGGTTGATTTTATTAAAGTCAAGCACTTCAATAATGTTTTATGTAGATTGTCTTGGAAAAGGTTGGAGTGTATTGTAATGAATGGGCATGGGCAAGTGGAATTTTAGTTTTTCCAATGCACCTTACTTGATTGCAAGCCTCTAAAACAATCTTTCATTGCTCCAATTCTTGTGAAAATTGGCATGCATGTTCTTAACTCTTCATAACTTCATTTGTCAAAAAGAAATTCTTCTTTTATAAAAATATGAGACATGGGCCCCAAAGTCATTCTTCTTGGAAAAAAGATTTGCTTCTTTTCAAAAATTGAACTTTGATTGCAAGTTATTTCAAAATTTGTATAGTCAAAGTCTTTGAAAATTAGAAGATAGAATAATTTGGTAGATGTAGAATAATTTGATAGACATAATTCTATGGTTAGATGGTTTTGAAATGATTTTAATAAAAAATTATAAATTTATTTTAGAAACAATACTTTCCCAAGTGATTTTGAAGGGATGCGATCTAAAGCATTTAGAGGTTAAGGTTAATCTATGATTTTGAAGGGATTAGACCTTGGGTTTCTAGAGGTTAAGATTAATCTAGTAGTGTGTGCATTCATCCCCAAAGAGAAGTAATCATCTTAAGAAATTGTAACAATTGTGTTACTTAATCTACTAAGAAATCTCTTACCACATATTCTACCAAAATCACTTTATATTGCTTTTGAAAGAATTATCCTCCCAAACTAAAACCTTGCTTATAACCTATATCCTTAAAATGCTTGGGATAATGCTTTGTGTCCTTTGGATGATTTCAAGGAGGCCTTGTAGATGGAAAATAACATTTTTTCATACAATTTATTTTGGAAAGTTGTTTGAACTCATTTTCAATGAATGTTGTTGGAAATGGCTTGTCCTACCTTTCCATTGATAGATCTTTCCATAAATATCTAAAAGTTCATAAAATGTAGTATTTTTACTTTTATTAACAAATCTATTTAGCTTCTATCAACAAAATTTGGCATCAAAACTAAAAATCATATTGTGAACTCATCACACCATTGGTTGTATAGGTAGAACTTCTCTAGAGCAATAGTGGTCCAAGACCGGTATGACACACTACATTAGAGAGGTTATTACATTAGGAAGGGGCATTTGCAATCATGTTGTTTATATGTGTCTCAAAAAAGAACTACCAATCAATATTTCCTAATGGAGGTTTATCGGCTTATAGAGTATTAACTTAGAGAGGTTCTACTTGTATTGAATTGGAGACCAAGGCTTAACCTTGAAATGCCGCCAACACCAATTTTGTGGCGCTTGGATGACAATCCAATGAGTTGTAAAGCTATTGGAAGCATTTTTTCATATTCATTTTCCTTGTTGACATTTCATGTTGGGTTATGAAGAGTATCCAATTGAATTTGTACTCTTGCTAGCATTTCTCTTCACATAAATGGGAAGTTAGTAATAAAAAAGGGAACACAAAATATGCTATTTTAGTATATTTTAGAAAGTTGTTGCTCCTTGCTCTAAACCTGAAATTTCTTCACAAAAATGATATTTTTTGAGTTTGAGCCCAACTAACAAAACAAAGGTAATATACTCTAGTTTCTACTCTAATGTGAATTTTGAAAAAATTCCTAATATTGAATATTTAATTGCAATTTGAACTTTGGATGTATTTTCAATATCTGCTCAATCCTAATTATAAAATGACATGGAAATTGAGTTTACACTATGATGTTTGTCATTGTAATATACACACAAGGTGAAATTTTCAGATTTTTTGAAATAATTTTCTATTTGATGTGATTTTTCTTCACTTTTTCTTCAAAAATTCTAAAAAAAATCAATTTTCCACAAAAAAAATCTAAATTTTTGTGAAGTAAAGGAGACATAAAATTTCATCTCTGAAATATAAACATATAAATTTTCATACATATCTAGTTGCAAAATGGCAGCAAACTGAGTGATGGGCAGTGAGGCTTGAAAACAGTGGTCATGGGTCCGTCATTTAGGGGTTGACAGACAAAGAACTTTCACTTGGTGATACGTGAACATCTGTCAGAGGTGGATTTAAAGGCCTGAGAAGACTAATCAGGTACTGTGCTTTTGCATATGCGAGAGACAACAAAACCGTGAAGTACACAGGGATTGAAGGAAATACATTCCAAATCGAAAGTTCAAAAATGTTTGCTGAGCCATAAACCTTCACAAGATAGAATTGACACCTGACAATGCTGCCTCCTTTCTCTTTCTTGGAACTTGTTACTATCTGCTTGAATATGAGCACGCTCAATAAATTCTAAGAGGAGAAAAGTCACAACCCTACCTCTAATGACTTAGGTATTATGTATGCTTCATGCCACATATCATGGAATTTGGTTCTCATAGTTTTGGACCAATACAAACTCACCAAGATACTTACGAGGGCCTACGCCAGGATTCTTTGGATCCTGCTTATCAGGTAATGGTCCATACCAAGATTGTCCAACCACAACCCCTGGCCCAACAACACGCACATAGTCAAAGAATTCTTTCCCGAAGGGCCACGGATGCTTTCCTGTCATATGTCAAATCACAGAATTAGAGAACCATTATTCACGATGTGCTTAATTAAACAAGCAGCACTGATCCCAAATTCTACAACATCGGACAGGCATCGGACAGGAATCTGACAGACATCGGACAGGCATCTGACAAGCATCGGACAGGCATCGGACAAGAATCTGACGAGCATCTGACAAGAATCTTCTTCTGTTGTTACCACCAGATGTGTAAGGTACTGTAGAGCCAGAAAAATAACTTGAAGAATACCTGGCTGTGGAAATGCATTCGGTACAGCATTTTTCAATTCCAAGTGTCCTTCATCATAAGAGAGTACAAAGTCGCATTGCTCGTTTGTGGCTGCCACAGTCTTCATTGGTCTGACTTGGAAATAAAGAGGGGCAATTATATTCCCAAGCCCCTCCAGCAGAGAGCCTCCTGCGGATGCAGTACATTATGAGTGTCCAGTTACGACAGATTCCAAAACTTCCTCTCCGGGTAAACAACATTTTAAAAGTCAACAAGGACTTCGCACTCCGCATAGGACCACAACACTTCAGAAATGCATTGAAAATGTGAAAGTTTCACAAGATGCACGCAGACACCTGCACACGGCCAGCATCCCACCTGTGATTACCCTGCCATACAACTCTCTATCTCCACTGTTGAAGAAGGCCTGCACGTTCCATCCACATATGAATATCACACACAGAAGAAAAGAGTAAACCCTAAGAGCCCGAGTAAACCATGCTATGCGGGAAGAATTCCAGAGAAAATCAAAACATGCTTCAACCTTGTTTCTGTATCACATGCAGAAAGAATTTCAGGGAAAACCCAATGAACTCATGATGATTCTTCGATTCACTCGAACTCACCTTTTTAAACCGGCTCAAGAAGTTGAAAATCCAAGGCACTGGCATCGACCAAGTCACCCAACTCCAACAGTCAGCCCATTCCGAAGTGATTTTGAAAGTGGTATCCAAGCTTCGCCTGGACCACGGCTATTCAAAGGAATACAAATAAAGAATTCCAGTTCAAACCTTCTACGCCTCATTTGTGTTGCACAATAATTTGGAATCGATTGAAAACCAATACCTACGTCACTCTAGAAATTCACCTTCATTCACTTGCCCCGTCCAGATTGTGGGCTGCAGAGGCCTTACAGCTGGACTATGAAGAAATCGTGAAGGATTCTGCAGATAGAGCCCTGGATCTTCATATCTGAGCTCTGCCATCTTCCACATTGCTGTTATGTGCCTGCTTGCGCAATCATAATTTCAGTAGAGCAGCAACAACACTTCGTAATGCTTTGCACACAAACGAGCACTGCTGCCAACATAACGAACAGAGACCTGATAATGACTTAAAATAGAGAAAGAACCCTACGAGAGAATCGATTACAACAGCTGAAGATTGAATCACAACTGCAACACACAACAGGTAACACGCACCATTCTACCAACTTTCCAACGCTCCAGGTTCACCATTCAATACAGAAGTCTAAGCTGACAGCAGGCATCGCAAAGCTTGCAACACCATGGGGAAAATTGCAGCTGTCAGCTTACCTGGGCTCTAACAAGTCAAGCAACCGATGCCTTCGCTCCTCTGGAATGGCTGCAATCTTCTTCCTACACCTCTCCATGAAGTCAAGTTACCCTAAAATCCACCAAGAAAATATAGACTTCCGTCTGGCAATCTGCTACATGAAGGATATACCCAACAGATTCACATGAGGAAACTGTTGAGATACTTGCTTACCACAAAAAGGCTGCATGATTGTAGTTGTTCATAGTCGACATAGGCTTCAGAAACGGCGGTGGAACCAGTAAAGTCAAAACATCTAATTCGTCCAGATAAGCTTTCTTCCCATCTGGCAGAATTCGAAAAGGTTCGTCTCCTTCATTTCCTACGGCACCATACTTGTTGTTGCCTGCCTTTCTAGGCACCGTGTCAACATCGTCCCTTCCTGACGTCTCACCCCCTGAATTTCTAACAGAAGTATCAGCCTCGCCTGCACTGGAGCCAGAATACCCGCCCGATTGCTTCCACGGATCCCAGCCTTGGCCCAGTGGCTTTATACCGGCTTGCTCAAAACTATCGTAAGCCGGAAATGACTCGCTGGAGCCATTCATGTTTCCGTTCAAAGGTTTGCCATTCGTGGACATGCAAATCAGGGGGCGTCTGTGACATGGCCGCCTTGACGTCCACCGGCACTCACCGCTGCCTGCGCAGCGCAAAGGAAAAACAGGCATTCAAAAGAGCTACCGATGGTCATTCCAAAAGTGCAACATATTCAGTACGCCTCATCCACAGTGCGGACCTTACGCACCTTGAGCAAGCAACAGGAATACAGTACTCGTCAATTACGCAATTACACTCAATTTAATTTGACGCATTAAACCCTAAAACTTGACAACCCACTCGTGCGCTACATATTGCTGGCAAGTGCCATGTCGAAAACCTATTCGTGAACTTCCTAGCTGCAACCGACGCATCATCATGAGATTGGAGCACCAGGACGAAATCCACAGCTAGAATGAAACACATGAAATCCCAAGTAAAACCCATGAACAGTGGTGATTTCAACGGGTGTTCGAAAGCCAAAATCACCACTGTCATGGGTTTAAGACAAATTTCAAGTGTTGCATTCTAGCTCTAGACGGCAGCAATGGGACGACGACATTGGAAGAGGAAGAGGGAATTGAAACCCTAATCGATGAATTAAACCCTGATACAATCTTGCGCCATTGCTACGTACCCAATGGCAACTGCAATGTTGGAGACGTATTCGTGAACTTCGCAGCTGCAACCGAACGAGGTTGGAGCCCTGGGGACGAGGGCAGCAATGGACAAACGACACTGGAAGAGTGAATAAGAACCCTAATCGCCATGAAAGGAAAATGTGTCGTCTTCTTCGAAAATACAATCAATCTAGGTCCGCATTTTGAAACTTCGCCAGAATTTGTCCGCAGCACGAATGGCGTCCTCTTCGCTTGAAAATCCCGACGGCCAGATCGAATCGACTGCTTGAAGAAAACCAGGAATCTCAGGAATTGCCCCAGAAGACTCTCACACAATCTTGTCAGTGCCGTAAATTCGATTCTATGCCGTGTAAGTAGAAATAAGGTAGTATGCTCTTAAAGCGACCATTTAAGGGCTGGTCCGCCTTTTTCACAAGATTTTATGGACGAAAATATTTTTAGATCATTTTTCAGAGAAAGAAAAATAGATGTGGAACCTAACACAAGTGGTTTTGTTTTTTTCCAAGCATTTTTTAATTACTTATGAATTCTCAAAGATTCAGGGCATAGGCACCTATTTGTGACCGTAGGTCTTCCAAAATCTGTCCACTTGCAACTTGTAAAGAGATGTGCAGAAATCCAAGACAATGATTGGCTCTTGCAATAGAAAAATATTTTTTCCTCAATGCATTCAATTGCTAAACTGGTCCATTTAAGGATCACCCCATCTCCATTCTTCACCTAAAAATAGGGGTGGTTTCAAGAAGATGGGCGCTTTTAGAGCACACTACCTTACATTGCACACACAGTACCACTGTACTTATCCTACCCTCAAGGATTTTCATTTCTTTTTCATTTCTTTTTCATTTCTTTTGGGCAGTGCAGAAAGCGATCACTGTCACTAAAGTGACACGTTACAAAATTTAGAACTTGAGGTTTGTCAACAATTATCACGTGATTATTTTTGTTTCATGGGTTTGCACATTAATATACAAAGTATCGCATCATTATAATGCATTACTTTACAATTTATTGCATCATTACAATTGAAAATAATGCATTGTAACGATGTAATAAATTATAAAGTAATGCATTGTAATGATGCAATAAATGTATATTAGTATGCAAACCCATAAAACAATGATAACCACATAATAATTGTTGACAAACCACAAGTTCTGTACTTTTTGATGTAGTGTAGTTGTTTTCATGGATGAAATGTCAAAAATGTGGATGAAATTTAAACTATTAATCCCAAAGAGTGTACATGCATCCCAAAACAAGTGATATTGTCTTTAGAATATGTTGCAAATCAATGATTTCATCTATTGAAAATGAGGGAATATGTTGCCTAATGTTTTTTCTAAAATATTGTATTGCTTTTGAGCAAAATATCACTCAAGAAAACCTTGTTGTCTATCTTGCTAGACCTTGAGGTGGCCAAAATGGGGAACTAATCCCCTTCTTGAGATTGCCAAGGACAAAAGTAAAAAAATTGTCCATTTTGTAGTCAATGTTGCGCTATATTACAACACCCACACTTGGATTAAAAAGTGTCTCAAAAACCTAGGTGTTGATAATATAATATGTACACAATCAAAATATGGCAATATGAGAATCTATGAGAGTCTAGTGTCTAGTCTCAATTTTTAATCACTTATGCAAAGAGCACATGTCTGCGCTTTGGTTTTGACGACATTTTTGTTTTCTCAAAGGATTGGATTTAGGTGTAGTTACCATGATGGGCTTCAAATGAGCGTTATTACTTTGGAGTATTATTATTTTTCTATCCATACTTTAAGTTAGGTTGTTTGTTTGTTTTATTTTGTTTGTTAAAGTGAGATCTCTTGGACCGTGCATCACTTGGACACATTTTTGATATCATTGGAATCATAACATTATTAATTGCTGCAATGTGTTCCTTCTAGTTGGAGGCATAATTCCCCCCTAGATATCCGGGGGGGATTCAATTATAATTGTATAGACGCGATTGGCTGGGTGATGGTAAATTCATTGCCGATTTGTCAAACGGGCCGGTGAATTGATCCATCCTTATGCGCAGGGCAAAGTCAAATATGAATTGTGATTGCTACGCGTCGGAGTTGACGGAGCAGGTGGGGAATATTCTTGCAAACTTTTTACTTAAAACAAAAACTTATTGCAATGGGGCCTCCGCTTTCTAGGGAAGCAAAAGGCCCCTCTTTCAGGCTTAATTAACAGTGTTATGATGCTCTCAATGAGGAGGGATGCATGGGCTTTGTTTCGTGGTGTTCCAACCTACAAGTGTGAAAGTTATTGAATTTTAAATTTTTTATGAATTAAAAAAATATTAGAAAATTACTTTTACTTTGGCAATTACTGTGGCACCGGCACAGGGCACGCTAGCAGCCATTTGAAGTTAAGAGAATTAAAAAAAAAAAATTCCGACCTGCCCACTCCAGCTTGGATTTCAAATGGGTGTCCCCACCTTATCCATGGCCATTGAAAATCACCCTTTTTCATCTTCCTCTGCCGATTTCGCGTTGGATTCTTCTTCTTCCGCTTCGCGTTAGAGACTGAGTAGCAGAACTGAGATGCGTGCCCCCTCGTAATTAATCTCACGCAAGGTCCCACGCAAGGTTTTGCTTGGTGGAGCTCCATGGCCACTGCGATCTCCGTGGCCTGTGTCTTCATCCCTCGTACCCGGAGAGCATTGCCACTCACTCAGCGAGCTCCTGCCTTCGCTTCAAAGAGATTGAACCTTTGGCGTTCTTCAAGAATTCACGAAGCACCCTTGAAGTGGGAAGTTTTGATGTCGGGGAAGGAAATGCGAACGGAGGGCACCAGCGTTGGGACGAGTACGAATTTGCTGGTGGTTGGACCTGGTGTGCTCGGGAGCCTCGTGGCTCGACGGTGGCTTCAGGTGACCAACTGACTGGGCCGTTCTTCAATTTCTGCGAATTGTATTTGATTTGCTCTCGTGGGGGATGCGACGATGACGAGACGATGGGGGTTTAGGGTTCTGGACCTCTCTGTAGGGAATCCTTCTCTATGTATATGGTTTCTCTCATTAGAGTGGCTTTTTATTTTTTTGTTGATCTTTAGATTTTCTTGTTCCCATTCTTAAGACGATTTCAATGCACGAACAAATCTGCAATTTGGATACTGTTTGAAGAAGTTATGAGGTTTGAGATTTTGGAATTTGAGGTCTCGTTGGGAATCAGACACTGGACGAGGCGATCGTGGGTTAGGTTCTTGACTTGTGTAGGGAATCCTTCTCTCATTAGACTAGCTTATATTTTTTTGAGATCTTTGGATTTTCTTGCTCTCGTTTTTTAGACGATTTCAATGCACAAACAAAATCTGTAATTTGGTTACTGTACGAAAAGTTATGAAGTTTAAAATTTTGAAATTTGAGGTCTCGTAGAGCATCAGACACTGGACGAGGCGATTGTGGCTTAGGGTTCGTGACCTCTGTAGGGAGTACTTACTAGTCAAGTTCTGGGAATACTAGACGTATCAGATGAGAATGATTTCTAAGCATGGAATTTTCAGCTGCTGAGTGTTTTTTCGATCATTAGAGTGACTAAGTTGTTTGTGGATCTTACCCCTATTTTCAAGAGGATTCCAATGCATAAAATAATGTAGCATTTAATTTTCTTAGAAATGAGGTATGAATTTCTGAACTTTTTGCTCTTTGGGTTAATAAGACTACTTGGGTTTGGGCTTTAAACATTGTCATAATCGTTAGATGCAGTGTATGTACCCGGATGTTTAGGTATCCCAAAACTGAAGCACCTATCGTTTTCAATGCAATTTTAATATAATAAATATTTTAGTTGTTTTTCATCCCTTTTGGTAGGTTTGAATTACAGCTTCTGAAGTGAATTGTGGTGTGCCACATGCAACCTGTTTAATTTAGTTGCAACAGGGATCAACCGAAAGGTCAAGGTAAGTTTTCGATGATCTACAAATTTAAACTAGTTTCCTAAAATTTCGATGCATGTTTGTGGAGTGCAGGACCATGAAGGGTGCAAAGTCGTCGGAGAGACCAATACTACCAATCGACATGAAGAATTGTTGTCTGTTGGCATCAGTCCTGTCACGAAGGACACGCAATCTGGAGATAAGTATCCATTTGTGATATTCTGTGCTCCACCGTCTGGCAGTGAAGATTACGCAGCAGAAGTCAGGTACACCAAAATCTTTATTAGGTCTGGGTGAGCAATTCAGCAGTGTAACCTACTTTGTACAAATTTGCTAGCCCTACATTCTTTTGACATGTGCAATTCAGTGTTCTTTTTTAGAAAGGGTAATTGAAAATGGGTAATAAGGACTCTAGTGTAGGGAAATGTTTTGACCTGAATATGGTATAGAGCGACGTATAGCCAATGTGCCATTTGATTTTCTGCTGTTAAGAAATCTTAAGTCGTATTTGAGGAGGTTGAAAATTAAAAAAACTATCTCAACAGCAATTTGATTACCAAGTTATCTCTTGTGCAGGGTAGCAGCTCAGAGATGGGATGGGGAGGGTGCGCTATTGTTTACATCTAGCAGTGGTGTTTACGATGTTCACGACAATGGTTTCTGTGACGAGGTGGGTCTCTATTATGACAAAAAAAACTTCAATTGTCATTTCATGAGTCAAGGTTTTGATTTCTAATATGTTTCAAATGTTTTAAGAGGATTTCAGATATTTTATGTCACTTTAAAATGCTTCCAAAGAATTCTATCAACAATTCAGGCGGGCAATACCTCTAATGCCAGCCCATCATATGCCCTGACATTTTACCTACATTATTTTCAACCTAAGTTACTTAATCTGAGTTCGGAGCTCTTTGCTTAGTATCTTTTGTGTCTTATTTGTGCAGGGATGCACTGTGGTTGGATCATTTTCAGGACATGTCTGTGAACTCTAATGGGGTGCGTGTTGTGGTATGTGGATCACCTCTTAAAACAGAATGCACTAATATTTGAGAAAGGAAAAAGTCCTCGCGCGGACCGGCTGCTCAGTGCAGAGGAGGAAGTCTTGAAGGTCGGTGGCAACGTTGTGCGGTTGGCAGGTCTATATATATCCTTTTACATAATTTTCCAGTCTGCGAGTCTTCCTTTGAATGATGCCTTGATTTTTATTGTATGTGTAGTGTCTGAATTTCCGATTGTCACGCCATATCGTTTGCACTTCTGGAGTGAGGCTTAACTCGCTTACTCGCACTTGATTTCTAATTTCTGAGCTTCTAGACATGCAGGCCTTCAGTATACAGTATCAAGTAGAAATGTCCAGTCTTGCCGTAGTCAATGTTATCAGTAGTTTATTCCCTACATTTGGGTTCATCTTGTGGTTTGTTGTAACCTCTTCAAATATGCAGTGGAATGTGTTGAATTTGACCCGAACGTTTGAGTTTCAAAAATATCAGTGGTATTTCCTTGATTCAATATGCACAATCGGGATCGTGGAGCTCACACATTCTGGCTATCGAAGGGAACAGTGGATGCGAGGCCAGACCATATTTTGAACCTTATCCATTATGAGGTGAGCGTTCCTTATTTGATTACCTATAGGCGTCATCTACATCTCATGTTTTCTGTAACATGTGGAGTACGTGTTTGGTAGCTTTTTGAAATCTTGGATTAGTGCTCATGAGCAACGGGATCCTCTGGCACATGCATTTGGCTTGCTAGATAGAGATGATAGGCATCAAATTCTTCTACTACACGAAAAAATGTATTTAGTGTCGCCCATACTGACTCCTTACTCAAGGCTATAACTTTTTACGATAAATGAATATTTTTAACAAGAGCATAGATATCAATACTATTCAAAGAGGAGGATCTTATTCAAAGAGGAGGATCTCACCCTATGAACATAGTTGGTAAAAATATTCATCAAGAGTAAAAACTTATAGCATTTAAAAATCAATTAGTGACACTAAATACAGTCTTTAGTGTAGTGGCTAACTCAATTGCTTCGGACATACTTTCATGGTGTTGACACGTATCCTCTGGACGAGCAGGATGCGGCTGATTTATGCATTACCATTTTGAGGAAACAGACGCGTGGGCAAATCTTTTTGGGCTGTGACAATACACCTGTTTCCAGGTCTGTTAGTAAAAAATGCCCACTCTGTTCCTTTTGTATCCTGCCACGTTGCTAAGTCTTCATTGCAGCAAGAACTTTCGTTACTCTTGTGACCTAACCCCTAAGTGCTCAAACTAAAATAGAAAGACTAATTTAAAAAGAATCTCAACAAATAATAGTGATTCCTTCAAATATCTTTGCTATTGATTTATTTAGAGCAGCTTTTCTTCTTTATATATATATTACTCGATGTTCAATGAATATCAATTGGATGAAGTGAGGCTTTCAAAACATGCATCATCCACCTCCACGGCTGATCATTTAGGGGTTACAAGTCTACCGACTGGCCTCATAGATTGCAAGTGTTGAAAAATGCGTGGTGACTTTGTAATGCTTCTGGATTGCAGACAAGACATTATGGACGTTGTGGTGCAGAGTGGCAAATATGAAGGAGAATTTCATGGTTTCACCAGTACGTAGCTCTACTCACATTGCCCATGTAGTGTTGGAGTCTACACATAATCGTTTTTTTATTGGAAGGATTGTGTTAAGTTTGTGGAAAATTCTAGGATGTGATGTTCAGTTTACAATGAAACTGGTTTTGAAACTTGCCTTGGTGTTTGCAGAAAATGATGGCCCACTTGGAAAGAAGATGAACAACAGTCAAACTAGGGAAATACTTGGATGGCAACCAAAGTACAACAGCATTGGAGACTTCGTTAGCAGCGTTTGATGATATGACTTTCCTCCTGTAGCCATTTCATCACCAAAGAGCCTTGTTTCTGCATTGTGGGTTTTGATGGTCCTATGACTTGTCACAGATTTTTAGCGCCAATTTAGCTACTTCAAACTGATCATCTCAATTCAGAGTGTATGAGATTGTTGATTGTTGATTCTGGATTGAAATTTTTCTCGTTTGTGAAATGGCGTCATGCTCTTCCCGCGAGTTTCAATCTCGATTGCACGATGATATTCTCTTGAAAATAAATTGGGCGTCGATTGCATTATCATAAACTTGTAATTAGTTTTGACCACAATTTGGAAATTCGGTCCTCTAATTTAGCCAGGTATTGGTCTTCTTTGGCTCTTAGATCACTCTGGCATTGGCGAACTGATCCATTTTCTGCGTGGTCATGGTCTTCAAGCGAGCGACCTCGTAGTTCATACGATTTCCTGTTGGCCAGAGTGTGTATTTTCAGAAGCTAGCAAATAATGTTTTCTTTGGTGCATTGGAATCCTGTTTCAAGAATATTTTAAAAGCAGTGCTTAAAAGTGTCGCAAGTAGGTGTGGTTACCTTAGAAGCTGGCCAGTGTTGTTAGGGGCTCACTCGTGGTTGTGACCCCCTATAAATAGTGTCATCTGAGGAAGGACCAGGATTGAAATTTGAGCCACCGGGGCTGAAATTTGGACTACTCGGGCTTGAAATGGAACTGAAGTTTGGTATTTCATTGGAGCTGGGTTGCCAAGTTTGTGACATTCCAGGTCGTGGCTGCACATACCGTGCGGCATCTGGAATGGTTTGCGCTCGGTTTGGAGGCGCTGCTGGTTCAATCGAAGACCCCATCTCCCGTTGCAACCGAGGGGACTTGTTGATGGATCGGCCTTCCCCATCAATCTCTTGTCTTCCCAATGGAGACCCTGCTCGTGATCTCTGTACATGCCCACTGGGAAAATCGTCGCTTGTGGTGGTAACAGAATCTGGAAATTTCAGCAAGGACGGCCGGATGGTCCCTCCAGTGGACAGCAAGTACAACTCCAGCTCCTTATGCTTGGGGTTACGGCATTCCTCAACCGAGCTGCTTGGGCTACCTGCAATGTCCGGGGAGACTACTGTGAGCCTTGTGAGCCAGTTTCTTGAGTTCTCTATTATCAATCTGTTTCTCGTTGATATGAACTGGGAAAATTGCAAAGGTCAGGTTACGAAGGTTACGAAGAAAAACCACAAGCAAGGGACCTACCGAGCCCGGGCCAGTGTTGCCCGGGCTCTTCTTTGCCAATCAGAACTTGCTACAGCGTCAAAACTTGCCTGTATTGAGATTATGCTTCAGTTTTTCCGCAATCTTTACCTTGAATCAGAACATTTTATGAAGAGATAGCTCAGAAATTCACCCATAGTTTTTGACTTCGAATCGGCAATTTGTGTCAATGAACGCGCTCACCTATCCCGATTTGGCCTGCTGCTCCATTCATCAGTTTCGCCGGATCAATCATGTAACCACTGTTGAAGGCCTGCTGCGAGCTGAACATGGGATTCACGAAGTTGCTCCCCTGCTGGGCGTCGAAGGAAGCTTGTGTGCTGTACATCCCCTCCTGACTGTTTCGCCTCATGCCTTCGCAGTAGTCGGCGTAGCGCTGGCTGTTCCGGAGGTGCTCATTCAGCATCCGGATGCCTTCCTTCAACGCCACCGCTTCGTATTTCAGGTCCGTGCGCTCGGGCTCCACTTTGCGCAGCTTCGCGATCTTGTTCAAGGCGCGTTCCAACTGGTCTTTCTTGCGCTGAAGCGAGTCCTGCAAGCAGGTTTGATTTCCCGGCTGATTGATTTTATTAGGGAAACGTAGATTCCCTGGAGCCCCAATCTCCATTTTGAGACTAGATAATGCTCGAGAGCATTGTGGGACATAATGCCAAGTCTAATAGTCTATCACAGACGTCCGTATCTGTACTTTCTGCAAATCTAAGGGTGTAGAAAGAGGGTCTGCGTTATGTTATGAGGTATAACGCTTTCTCTGACTATCCAATGGAATGGTGACAAATCTGCCTTGAAAACCAGACTTGGCATTATGTTCACAACGTTGTTCACTGCCTGTAGATGTTTCCATTTAACTTGAGAGAAAGAGTTAGGCATCCACGAAGGAATGTTCTTTCGAAGTAACATGTGGCCTAACCTCCTTGTGACACACAAAGGATGATTACTTGCTTCAAGCCCATATTCTTAGGCCTGCAACTATGTTTTGGAAAGTCACATATTCTATTAACAATGTTTTGTTGTAAGTTAAAGTGGTGTGGAGTAGAAATGCTTTTTCAAAGTAGTTTAGGAGACGAGCAATGTTATAGACATCAATTTCATTACATTGGAAGTATTCCATATGTTGATTTGACATTTGGATTTACTTGTTGTATAGATAGATTTTGAAAATTGCATTTCATCCACAACAATGTGCACTACTAAGCTTGGATCTTCACCTCCCCATCCTCTTCCGACTCCTTAAATCATTCCATTTCGTCCTTTTCTTAAGGGTCATGATGTCTTTTATTGGATTTGTATCAATTTAGGAAAATTGATGTTTATTAATGTTAAGTGCTCCCAATGTTTAGTGGAATGGAAGGACCAATGGTGGGTTTCAAAGTAGTTTACAATGCAAGGTTTTCAATGAAACATTGAAAAATGTTACCTTCTTTGAGGTGGGGTGACAAGTGCCACAATTGGAAGAGTAGTTGAAGAATGGGAGTGCAATACCTGAAATTTTTCATCAAACAACGATAACTTTCAAAATTGGGAGTTATAGAAGAACTTGAGTGCGCTACATGGTAAGTTCTATTCAACAATGAGAACCTCCAAAAATATGCTTCCAATGTTGTAATGGGAGGATTAATAGAAAGTGACAATAGTCCTAGGTTCTTTGAATCCCAATACCCAATCTTCCTTCTACTCAAAGGTAGATAAGTCTCCACCCTTGTTTTCATGAAGATGAGTCTCCAATTACATAACATAAATATTGCTTCAAGTCCATTGCCAACTTCCAAGGTTGATAGAATGCAAGTGTGCCTCATGAAAGTGACAGCTTTGAAACCCACTTTCTTTTTACAAAGGCTTAACTTGAGAAGGTCAATTTGAGGTTATTGCTTTGTACTTTGAAACCTTGTCTTCTCTATTAGATGCATCTCCACTGGTGGGTGAATGAAGACAAGTCTCCAATCACAATACATGAAAATTAGTTGTCAATGTTGAAAATTGTTACCCAAAAGTGGGTGACAACTTCCAACATTGAAAGAGTCAATGAAGATTGTGAGTGTAACATGAATGGCAAGCTTTGTGCCAAAATGAGAACCTCCAACAATGCAAGTGGCTTTGAAACCCAGTACAGGTAGAACCTTTGTTAGTGCATCCTCTCGTATTGCATAATATGCAATAAGAGAGTTTGCAGACAATAGGTGGGCCTGCATGTGATTCAAGATGGAAAGCTGAATTAAATGTTTACAGTTTTTGTGGCCTCTCTAAATGCATAAACCTCCCTTACTGCAGAGTCCCTGCACCATGCACTAAGAGAGGTTTCTACCTTACTGTAGAGTAGCCCAAGGATTATTTAGCCCAAGGATTATTTGATGGTGGGAGCTTAATTCAGAACTTGAGGAATTCGTGCTGTTGCTTACCGCATACGTGATCCCCACTCTGGATTTGGTTCGTGCTTTGGTGAGCGTTTTTTCGTACCAGCGTTGCAGGCCATATTTGAAGCAGCAGAAACAGCACAAGGCGGTGCCGAAGAGAAAGACACCTACAGTCGGCATGGTGATGGTGAACGTCTTCAAGCTGGGGTCCATAATACCTGCATCAGAATTATTCCCAGAGTCACAAACCAACGCACAGACTTCGCAGGGACTTATGCCGTGTACTTCTCCTCCACCAGATTGACAGCAACTGCAATAAACCCTTCGTGTTTTTTTTGAACTACATTCCCCATCATCATCATCATCATTCAATAACAACCATCACCACTTTTCTATGTTACAAGCTTCTACTGGCATTGCAAAAGGACTTGGTCATTCATTTAGGGATTGCTCGGAGCAATTCAGAGACGAACCCTGCATTCTGTAGACATGCCGGTGGCAGAAAAGAAAAGAGGAAAGAATTTCAATTTCCTAATAGATGTGCAGTTGAGCTTTGAAGAATGTGCAAATTGCGGGGTTTAGGGTTCCAACTGAGGAGGGATCGTTCACGCAGGGGCTACGGAGCGGAAGGATCTGATGAGTCCATAGCGTGAGAGAGCGTCGTCTTCGTCAGAGCTTGGAACCTGCTCTGCATCATGAGTGTGAGATTGCAGCATTGGTGCACTTGCCGAAATGGAATTCTACTGTGCGAGGATGAAATGCGGCAAGAGGAGCAGCTGCTGTGCGGTCTTTGTATGCTTGTATTCATCAGACTCTGCTCTTGTAGGGAGGAACCCTAAATGGGACGACAGTAGGGTACCCTGTGGCCTGATTGATTCTACTTACTACTGGTAAGGTCGATGAGACCATGAGACCATTGCAGGCAGAATGGCCACAACATCAAGGCCAACAAATAGTTACTTTTTGTGATTGATTTTCTTACAAGAGGTCCTTTAAAGAATGGTCACTAACTCACTCCATTCTTGTCAATCAAAACCTAATTTTTTTTGGATTTAGAGGTCACCTACGTACTCCAATCTTATCACTCAAAATTTTGATTGTGTCTACTACATTAGGTTGTTTACCAAGTAGTAATCATTCCGGAACACTCTTTAGAAACATCGTATGCTTTGAATTCCTCAATACTTAGACTCTCTTCAATTTAACAAGGAGTCTCCTACAATTGGGGTATATTGTTATGCATTCATCCCACTGTGGTCCCAATCTCTTTTATTCAAGAAAGATGGCTTTTATTAAGTTAAATTCATGATTAAAGTGATCCATTCTTAGCTCCAAAGAGTGATCAAAATGTTTGGAATAAAAAGATAATGCTTACTGTATTCACATTCACATTGCTTACTATATCTTCATAGACTTTACTACTAAATGAAAAATCCATTTGAGAAAACCAATCTCACTGATCATTTTATCTTCAAACAGTTAAAATTCTAAATGGAGGAGCCAAAAGTAGCAATCCACAAACTATCTTGCTGGACTTTGATTGAGGGTTGATTTTGGGTTCGAATTTCAGCAAGGGTGAGTCACAGTTGCACACGTCCCTTTCCCCGATTTCCTATTTCAATAAATGTGAGACATGAGCTCTTCAAGAGTGCTCTGGATACAGTGTGCAATGAACAAGCTAAATTTTCATTTTCGGAACATTACAGACAAGGAATTGAAAAAGTTCACACGGAGAATGCACTAGAATTTGTCACCCAACCATCCATTCTTCGGCCAAAACAGTGGAGATGAAGTTTGGAACTTATCATGTTCATAGAATTTTGGTGCAACTCCCTGTTTCCCAAAAGAAGACTACACAATCTATCTACTTAGAGTGGGTTCTGAATGCACACCATTGTTACATGATTTACAGTCAGGCATGATGGTGGCCACAATGCAGACCATTATAATACTTAGCAACCATCATGCACAAGTGTACATTCAACATCAAATTGCAATTTGTAAATCAACTATACCCTCCATCTGTGTCGTGAATTCTTGTGTCCCAAATCAACAAGCTCAAACCATGTATAAAATCAAACCATGCTTGCTTGTGATAGAAACCTTCCATTTTGCTCCTGCACATGCATCACGAAAGCCACGTTATTACATCTCCCTGTGATTCAAGCTTATCAAACCCCTCTTCGTTCAGTGATGTCTGGCATGCCAATGCCCCAAGCTTTCAAGCTTTCAAGGATTTCGGTGTCAGAGAAGGAGAAGAAATGAATCAGCATTCGCAGAGGATTTAGCCAACCAAACCTAAAACATTTCGTACAAGGGCAGAGGAATAAAGAGAACTTGGACTCCTTCAAGCCCTCGGAACAGAACAACATTGACATAGATGTAAGACAATTCAGGCATGCGATCCTTAGGCCAGCGTTTCAGAGGCTTCCCTGTTACCAAGCTCGGTGGGTACTTGGGCTTCGGTAACAACCACTTCCCTAACCATGGTGGTCTAATCACGAGATAGGGATCCTTCCAGCTTAGTGCCATCCAGTCGAAGTTCGTAGGCCCTGCAAATTTTCTAATCTCCATCGTGGGATCCTCCATTTCCGGTTGCTTGCTCGCCATGGTTGCAGCTCTTCAAGTTCTCCTGCACCTTTGAAGCACACAAACACAGCAGATTGCAACAAAGACAGACAGAGAGATAGAACTCCGGCTCCTACATGGAACCCACTGCAAGAAAAACAATTGTTAATCAGCCTACTTAACAATTACAAACCCTAATAATTACAAACCCTAGACGTTGGATTTTTCCAAAGCTTGAAACGGAGGGAGACATCTCCTTGCCCTTTGAGATTCCCAACTAGGGTTCATCGTGTCCCTTCAGTGTGACATGATGTCTTTGAAATGGCACTTGGGTTCAACTCTTCAACTTGCCTTCCGGGATCACCACTTGTGAGTCCCAATTGAAACATCAAACCATTACCCTCAACCCTTTCTAATAACACTCTCTGTGATCACACATTTCGTATATATTTCTCCAATATGTTTGATGTGTGACACTCTGTAATTGTGCACCCTATATAACTTCAGAATCTCTCTCATTGTGTACACATCTGATTGGACGATGTCCACACATCAATTTCTGAACACCTATGCAAAGAGCCCATTGCTGCGCTTTGAAGCGTCCACCACGGTAAACTTCAGGTAAAGCTTAAAATTCGGCCACTCAAGCAGCACATTCGCTACTCAATTACGGACGCTTCAATTATGAGAAAGGATAGAATAATCTTACAACACGATCGGAGTAAGAGTTGATCGCCCTAGCGTTTGATGGGCCCCTGTTCACTACAACTCAAACTAATTCAATCATACCAACCTAAACTTCCACTAGCCATGCCATCAACATCTAGCCTCAGGAAGGTAGGACAAGAGCTGATCGAGAGTAATGAAGTAGAATTTATTGCCGGTTTTTTCTACATCAACAATTGCAACAGACGTTCTTCCCAACAAGGAAAGATTCAAAGTACCCACCAGAGATCACGAATGAGGGGAAACTATTACTCTTCTGGACTGCTCCGTGAGAAGGGTTTAGGAGAAGAAGCAACTGCCATTGCGGGGAGCACCTGTCAATAAATGACGAAACTTTTCAAATTGATCATGACAACAAACGAATTCTCATCAGGAACAGAAAAACAACCACGCAGGTACAATAACCACGTCTAATTGGGATACCTACTTCCAAATTCTGGAATTTGGACAAATTACAAAACCTCAACAGAACCACTCATCTTGATAGACTCATAGATTACCGACCAATAAAAACTTGAAACCTTGTATTTTCTGCATATGGGATCTAAGGAACGGTACTTATTGGTGCATTAGATTTGCTAACAAGAAAATTTAAAAAGCTGACCATTTTCATAATAGCAAATCTGCACAGCGTTCCAAGTGCCGCGATTAGGTGGGTTACCTTACAGGACTTCCAACGAACACGGACCTTCAATCTCTGCAATGAGCGCCACTTCGACCACCATGCAATTCGCAAAACGTGTGAAGCCTCGATCCGATGTGGCGAGCATTGAGAAATGAGCCCATCGAATTAGGGTAAAACCCGAAATCAGCGATCGGATGCTCCGAAGAGCAAGGCATTCACGGTGGTGATGGGAACATCGCAGATCGCGTCAATGGGCCGGTCCGTTTCACGCAACACCTGTGCGCAACGAGAAGGACTGCGCGTGTACTCGTCGAACAAGGAATTCAAGGAGCACGGGGCGGGAGTGGCCATGGAATTCAGGCTGGAATAGAAAGCGACGACGAAGACGATGGACACTAGGACGTACGCCGGGACGGCCATGGCCCAGTATCGATTCGGGTAGTACGTGATGCCCATGGTGTGCAGCCAGGACTCAGGCAAGTAGGCCCACATGAGAAACACCAGAAAGCCCACAAGCGTGGAGATCGCACCCACGAAGCCGTAGACCTCCGTGGGCTTGGCTCCCTGCTTCGGACCCGTCGTTTGCACCGCGTCACGTAGATCCCTGGACAACGACAACGGTCGCTTCGGACTCATCATCGTTGCCATGGCCCGATTTTCGACAACACTTGAAAAGTTCGGATGAAACGCACACCCAAATGGTGCAAGACTATATCCTCCAATGCTGCTAATGAAGTCTCCAAAGCTGTTCTACTTTTGGCTGCCACCCAAATATTTCCCTCGTTCGACTGTTGTTCATCTCCTTTCCAAATGGGTCATCATTTTCTGCAAACATCAAGGCCAGTTTCAAAACCCATTTCTTTGTAAACTGAACATCACATCCTGGAAATGTCCACAAAACTTGAACAAAATCATTGGAGTAAGTAAACGATCAGGCTTGGGATCTATCAAAACTGTTCAGTTCTATCGAGGATATTCACGTGGAAGAAAGTCCAAACCAAATCCAGAAAATTGAACCCTAGAATCAGAGAACTCCACACTGTCAATTTACACCACGAAAGTACTCCACGCGACACATTAAAGCAGTAATGACTGAGCAACACCACATGCCTTTCTTGAAATCGGAGACAGCTGAAATTGCACTAGTTTTCACTCTTTTTTGCTCCAATTAATGAAACTTCAAGCTTTTCCAACATGGCCCGACTGACCACATTGCAACGATTCCCAGCTCATCAATTCTCCTCAGTGCAATCCCCAGCGGATGCGCTAAACCCCAGCAACATTCCCATTGCAGTATCCCTCAAAAATCTAAAACCCGAGTAGTACGAATGGCACTAAACTATTCCACGAGAATTTCGACGTAGTTTTCTCTGAAAACTAGTTCTGTCCTAAGTAACATCATATGAATCTCTAATGATATTCCAAATCAATTTAATGCTGACGTACCCTATCAATGCTCAAAATAACTTGATGTCACCTCAATTTTACAATGTCCAATCGATATAATTGATGCTTAGGATTGAAACCTCCGACAATGCGACTGTAATCTGTAGGCGAAGTAGGAGCACCTCGAAGTGTAGAATACACTTCTATGATGAAACCCTAACTTCATGAATGGAAACGAACTGTAATTGCTACCAACTGACTTCGAAATTAGGGGGAGGGCGCACACCTTCAAGAACCTTTGAAACGATTCTTCCTCTTCAAGAGAATCCGCTGTCAACAAGGATGTCTGCAATCGTTCTTCACAATATTTTAGGTCTTCAGGAACAAAGGATTGACTCGTTGCCCCTTGTAACCATTAATTCACTGATTTTGTCAAAAACATGAATGGATTTGAATGGGTTTTTCTTAACGGAATTGGAGCCAAAGTAGGGGACGGAATTGGGTTGGTTCACCTTATGACTTCATCTTCAATTTCGGTAAAAGTGGTTGATGACATGAACTTATTGTCAAATGGTCATTCTTCTAGTGTGAATGTTGTAGCGGATTATGCTTGATCACTACCATTGGAAGTTTGGGTTTGAACCAAGCCTAAGAACTAAGAACCACTACGTGCTTTTTTTGAAAACTACAAAAGTAGCAATAATTTGCAATACATTATACACCAATTATCCCTAAATTGTTAGACCTATGATCACAAAGTTGGAGGTCAAATTCCATCACTATGTGTGCTCCCATTTAGCAACTACATGTAAACAAAAATTTTAATTTTTAATTTTTAGAGATGAAGTTACATGTCTTCTTTATTTCACAAAGTTATTAGATTTTTTTGAGAATTTTTGAAGGAAAAGTGAAGAAAAATCATATCAAATAGAAAATGATCTCAAAATTTCACCATATGTGTATATTATAGTGAAAAACATCATAGTATATACACGATTTTGTATCATTATATAATTAGAATCTAATATACATTGAAAATATACTCAAAGTTCAAACTGCAATAAAATATTGTATTTTAGGAATTTTTTCAAAATTCAAACTAGAATAGAAACTAGAGTAGATGAACTTCATTTCATTGGTTCAACTTTAATTCAATAATATAATTTCAAATACAGAGCAAGGAACAATAACTTCTCCAAATACACTAAAACAACATATTTTGTGATCTATTTTTTTACCAACTTCTTATTTGCATGAAAAAAAACATTGACAAGATTGCAAACTCAATTGCATGGTCTCCGTAATCTACCATGTAAGGTCAGCAAGGAAAAAATGGATGAAAAGATACATCCAATTTTTGTCCAACTTGTTTAATTGTCATTTCAACAACACAAATTGGCATAGATAGCGCTCCAAGGTTTAGATTTAGAACAAGCGATGTTAGCACGTGAGCCTACAAGCCTTGAACCTAATTGAAAATCTAGTTATAGGTATATTCCTACAGCCATTTGGAAGTGTTTATAATACATCTACCTATAATATAGATACATTATAACATAAAAAGAATCTATAATATAGTTATAGATAATATATAACCATAGAAGGTGTCCATAATATAGACTTCTAGGTTCATGGGCTCATAGATTTTGTACTCACATGCTGATACTCCCTTTGTTTTACCTTACATCTTGACAATTTAGAAAAGTTGAACTATTCCTTGATCCTTAAGGAATTAAAGAATTGTACATCTCTAAGATCCTTGTTCATAAGGGGTTAAATAAGGGATTAAACCAATATTGTGGAACAACATTTGGAAAGCTAATTTCCTCCAATGCCCATATTGAATTGATTTTTCAAGTAATGAGACTAGTTATTTTCTCTATTCTTTTATTCCAAATTGAAAATTTATAGATTTTTTTACGGGGGGTTATTGGTGATTTGAAAATTGCAACCAAGTTTTTTCTCAATTCCATTGGCTAACTTTGAATTAGGTGCCGGTTCTTCCGGAACATAGCTGTGGAATTTAAAATTTATGATTTTCACTTGTCGAAAAGAAAAACGAGAAAAGGAGAAATGTTTTCCTTAGTTGTCTTAAAAAAATCTGAAGGCGTACAATAAGGCCAGGGAGGATAGCCCCACGGTAAAAGGGACCCGACGGGGATGGGTTCTCACCTTATAAAACGACGGAGTTGCGGTTTGACGTGACTCAAACCCTAAAGCTTGGTTTAGAGCCAAGCCCTAGAACCTGCCTTGCCCTTTTACAACTTTTTCCTTTTGTTGGAGGTGGTATTCGTCAGTGCAGCTGCTGAAGGAAGCAGGGGTCTTCGCAGAGTGTGTACAGCTATGGCGGTGAGTTTTGGAGTGCCGCAGGTTGCAGAAAATCTCGACGGATGGGGACCGGACGCGAGTTCAGTGCCCTCGCAGCTCGAGCATGTACCGTATGCGCCTTTCAGCAAGGGCGACCGTGTGGGCCGCGCGTCGGATTGGACGGGACAGGCCTTTAAGTATAACCAAGGTATAGATTGCGATTTCCTCTTGGTGTTGAAGACTTTGGTTTGGTGGCAGTAACGGTGGGGATCACACCTCGGGATCTCTTTTAGGGCGATCGCTTCCTTCTCTGCCGAGTCTTTCTCTTTGGGGCCTTGTCCCGCATAATAATTGGAGTTGTTCTTGGTCTGTTGTTTCTTTCCATAAATCGAGTATAACACAACCGATGAGTTCGAATTAAAAGACGTCTCTTGCTAAGGTGGTATCATTGTCAAACCTAGGTCGAATGGCTTCGAGAACCGTGTTATATCGTTTAGAATTGACTTGGTCTTCTGAGAGACAACCTTGGAAGCTTGCAGCATTGGTTAGGGCAGACATGATTTCATTTTTAACAAAGGTCACGGTTATTTCTTACTGATATGTATCCCGTATCTACGATTAGGTCGTTTTGATCGCAACAATGCTGGTGGAGCATCTGTTTTCAATTTCTTTCACAATGAGGATGAGGTACGCTTTACTTGCATTAAACTTGTGATGTAGGTTTCAGTTGCCTCTTCGTTGCGGGTTTATCTGGTCTTTTTTGACCTCCCGATTCACTGTGTCGGTTACTGCAATTTTATTATTCAAAAATCTGTATATTATCACAGTTCAAGTTTCTGACAACTGATTGTGATTTTTCAGGATTCTTTTCATTTAGTCGATACGCGGCCTCCTCCTAGACCCAAGTATGGTGGACGCCGATTTCAGCAGGTGATTGTGGAGCATATGTTTTTTTCGAAGTTCAGCTTGTAGTTCTACAATTCTTCTATGCACGCTTCTAGAGAAAGGCAGATATTTTTGCACTTCCTTGCTTCGTGCTTCGTGCATCCATGGATGTGACAATGTTTGGCATGTAGGTACTGTCTTTGATCTGAACAGAGTCATTGTCATGACGATGAATCGGAGTCGTCGGATGACATGACCTGAGTTCTAGTTTCCCAGCCAGGGAGGGTCATGAGGTTGAGGCTTGAGATTCTTACACTCTGTGCGCCTTGCAGCGATTCCAAAGGAGGGATAGGGATGAAGGCAGGCGTGATGGAGGTCGTGATAGTGGTGCAGGTGCTGACAGAGAAAGACAGCGCAGGGAAAGATTGCAGCAGCAGAAGAGAGGACAGTGGAATGCGTACTGGCAGGACAAGAATGCTCCTCGTATTGTCTACAATAGCTCGGTAATTTGCACGGCCCTGCCATCATCGATTATCTAAGAAGTTTGACCTTTTTTTCATTCCACTCATTCCAATGTTGGCATAGCACTTCCTCTTTTAACGGACACACTAATATCACTTCGGAGTGCGGTTCTTTCTCATGAAGACCTTGAAGCTAATCTGGAATATATGTGTGTTCCAGGTGGATATTCGACCAGAATGGGCCGTCCTTGAACAGATTCCTCTTACTTCACTTTCCAAGCTGAGCTACGAAGTGGGAGAACCTGAGGATATGTAAGTTTGACTGCCATGAAAGTCTTACGGTGCACCTCCCTGTTTTTTTAGCAACTTGTGTTTTGTTTTCGCGAAGTTGCTGAGATCTGGGTTTGGATGTTTATGCAGTACGACATGCGGGACGTTGGAGTATTATGACAAGTCATTTGATCGTGTGACACCAAAGGTTTGTAGTCATCTCACTACTTCCCTTTTTGTTTTATAGTTGAATGTTATATTTAAATAATTACCTTGCTATTGTAAACCGAAACTGTAAATACTTACTTTTGCATATTATGTTTGTAACTAAGTCTGCTATTGATTGGCTTGTGTTTTCCACAGACGGAGAAGCCATTGGAGAGGTTTGAAAATCGTAATTTCTACAAAGTTACGACTACTGACGACCCTGTCATCAGGTATTAGCACCTTGCATTTGCTTTCTATCAGCGTGGAGCAAATATTGAAGGGATTCGAATTATTGTTTCCTGCTGGTCTGTCGAGTTGATTGAAAAACTGTCCATGAATATCTTGAGTTCCCTTGTTAACCTCGAAATTTGAGTTTACAACTGCTCTCTTTTCCCGGTTTCCGAATTCCAATTTCGTAGTTTGACGGTTAGTGGCTGTTGAACACTGCAGGCGGTTGCTTTTGGAGAACGAAAATGTTGGTACTGTATTCGCTACAGACGCTATCCTGGCTACACTTATGTGCTCACCGCGTTCCATGTACTCGTGGGATATCGTTGTCCAGAAAGTAGGCAATAAGCTGTTCTTTGACAAGCGCGATGCTTCGTTTGATCTCCTCACTGTAAGCCTCTCCTTTAATACGATTCTTTACTAGTTGCGGGTTAGGTCTGGACGGTGTGAACCTTTTTTTTTTTTTTCTGACATTCAAGTCATGTTGTCCTAATCGCTTGTGATCCTACAGGTTTATGAAACTGCTCAGGAGCCTATCCCTGAAGAGAAAGACAGCATAAATTCTGTTCACTCTTTGAGCCAGGAGGCCACATTTATCAATCAGAACTTCTCTCAGCAAGTTCTGCAAAAGGTCAATTTTTTTCCTATTGAATCCAGACTGTCTTGAAATTTTTTTTTAACATGTAGCACTGCAACTACATTCTTGAAGACTAATATTATTTTTCTGCTTGTATTGCATCTCATCTGTTTCCTCTGCATTTGTTTGACAGGAAGGAAAGAAATTTGCTTTCAAAGAACCAAACCCTTTTGCCTCAGAGAATGAAGAAGTGGCCTCTGTTGCTTATAGATATCGCAAGTGGAAATTGGATGAGGTATGCCAATTGCCTATTTTGAATTGATTGTTCATGCTTAGTGATAAACCTATCACTTCCTCAGTAATTTTCACAAACTTATCAGAGCAATCATTTCTGCTGGTGCTGAATCAGTGGTTGCAATTCTGGATTTGCAGGAAACCACTTTGGTGGCTAGATGTGAGCTTCACAGTGTGGCAGAAGTCAAGGGCTCAGAAGTCCTGTTGACTATCAATGCATTAAATGAGTTTGACTCTAGGATCACTGGTGTTGATTGGCGTCAGAAGATTGAAAACCAGCGTGGAGCAGTGAGTGATTGCATTTTGTCTTCCTACTCAATTCCTCCAGAAATGGAACTTAGGTTTCTTGGTTGTGAGTGTTCGATAAATATTGGGGAATATATAGTTTGGAAATTTTGTGGGACTGCTTCTGGTGAGAATATTTTTGAGCATTCATTTATTTGCAGGTACTAGCCACTGAGCTCAAGAATAATGCCAACAAGCTGGCCAAGTGGACAGCACAGGCCCTACTTTCAGGAGCTGACCAGGTGTGCATTTGCATTTCGGCAAGATATGTGTCAGTACTTGGGGATATTCAAAATAATCATCAAAAGAAATTTAGTGCAATCGCTGATGGTGTGTTCATATTACGAGTCATCTAATTTTCAAATGTATACTCGTAGTTGGTGAAATGTACACTCGGTAGTTGGCCTCCCGTTTGAACTCATGTTCTCGGCATATGCGTTGGTTCTTACTTCAGATGAAGCTAGGATATGTGTCGAGGGGGCATCCCAAGGATAACTTCAACCATACGGTGCTGACCATCCAAGGCTACAAGCCCAAGGAATTTGCTGGGCAGATCAACCTCAATGTGAACAACATGTGGGGAATCTTAAAGGTGTGTTTAAATTTCTTGAAGGAAAAATCTTTGAGCATTTTATACTCTTTTGGATTTTGCGGCCTGCAGCATTTGCATTGGGCTAAGGAGTTTGTGATTGTAAACTGGTGAGTTAATGATATTTTCTCAATCAGTTGGGCCAGTCAGACACTTGAATCTGCAATGTTTACATCAATGAGTGTCTTGAATGAGGTGTTTCTATTTCAAGTTTATTTGAATTGCTGCTTACGCATGAACCTGTCTGCAGACTGTTGTGGATATTTGCATGAAATTGGATGAAGGAAAGTACTTGTTGGTGAAAGACCCCAACAAACCCACAGTCAGGTATTACTCTGTTGTTTATTGTTTTTACGTGACCAAGATGATGTATATCTGCAGTGGTATATTAGCTGCTGCGTTTCCTTACTATCTTCTACTGATAACTGATGATTTAATTGTCCGTTTTTTGAAGGTTATATTCTGTTCCTGCTGATGCCTTTGAGAATGACTACGCCGAGGAACCATTGCCTGAGGTAAGAATCTGGAGCAAGCACAATTATTGATGGACTAGCTATATTTTTTAGTAGGATTTCAGCACAGATCGAGTCCGATCAATTTTTGCGATTATGTATCTCATTTTTTACCAAGAATACTCTTAGTTGTACAGTTATCTTTGGCTTCAGTTCGACTGATGAATTTTTCTGATGCAAATGTAGGATGAACAAGCACCACCACCTCCTGCAGTTGAAGACAAGCCAGAGCTGACGGAGGAAAAGGATGCCGATGAGATCTAGAGTCAACTAAGTTTCCATCTTGAGTTTGTACTAGTTGTCGCTTATTTTGATGAGTAGGGAATCCTTTGTTAGTCAGTGCGGAGTGGCAGGAAAGACTAGATTTTGCTGGGAAGAGTAGTAGGATTTCTTGTTGCTATTGGCCCTTGAGGTAATTCAAGTATCATTCTAGCATTTTCTTGTTAACAGATGTCGTCATGTGTTTGTCATTCGCTTAGATTTGTGGTTTCATCCGTGTTATGGGGTATCTAGGAATCTACAAAGTTCTAAATTGGTTGTTCCAATTGCCATATAACTTCAAATTGTTTTCCCCTTGTACCATTTAGCCATTTCCTTTCCACCGGTAGTTTTCCCCTGCTGGATTTGTGATTTCCCAGGCACTTGAATTCACTTCATTTACATTGAAACCATAGATTCACTTGAATCTCATGTGTTGCATCTCTTCTAAATCAGGTTCCTTAGTGGATTGTAAGTATTATTAGTTCTGACATGCCAGTAAATCCAGAATTTTTTGGCATGACAGTAATGCTTCTGCAACGACATTTACCTTCTGCAGTACAGTACATGGTCAGACGTGGACTAATAATGTCAACATCTGTAATCCCGTTTGTAATATTTTGAGGTTTTGAGAACTAGGATTAGGGGATAAGGTAAACTAGCCTATTCCCGTCAGCTTCCTATTTCCGACATCTTACTTTTGGCCCCATTACCACCCTGAAACTCATCTAAGTCTATCTATTTTTCTGACAAAATCAGCTCATTAATTTCAGCTTGGGTAACGTGTCTACCATTGATTGGTGGATATCCAAGTACTCATAGATACAATCTATGGCGATACTGGGTTGTTGATCTGACTTTTATAAATTAATCCATGAGCTAATTTGTAATTTCAGGGCAGTCAACTTCAACAATTCATAGAAATTTCAATTTTCATCAGAAAATTATACTTCCACTTGGGTTTGATTTGTGAAACATGCATACACCTTTGAAAAATAGGTGACCCCATTGAAGTTGACTCCAACATAGTCAGATCGCAAATCAGGGTGGTAATAGGCTTGTCTACCTTAGTGTTTGCTACGAGCGCTGGCCCCAAAGCAGAAGGTACTGTCGTTGGGAGGTATAGCGGTTGACTAGGAGGGGCAAGCATTTCCTGTGGATAAATGAACCCCAGAGTTTGCGGCAAGAGATAAACACAATACTCTTCGTGAGGGTCAGACTCGGCAGCAGACTGTCGAAATGCTTTGTTGAATGGTCTCGGCAAGCTGAAAATCAATGATTTTCAGAGTTTTTGCTCTTATGTGTTTGGTTTTTGCTCTTAAAGTGTTTGGTTTTCGTCTACCACAACTCTTCTGACTCAACTCTCGTTTTCATTGCCGTGATTTTTCTTATTTTTCTTATTTTTCTGTTGCTGTGTTTTGGGTAACTGTTGTGTTTTGATTGCCATGCATTTACGTCTGAATCTGACCCTCTCTTAGGGTAGTAGGTCTCTTCTAACCTAGTTTGCAAAATCTACGTTTCAGTACTTTCGTCACATGTATACGGTACAGTAGTTTCGCCTGAAATGTACATACTGGATACGGATCAATTTCCAATCCAAGAAACGAACTGCGCAACCACGCGGCCTTGAAGAAAATCATGCGTCCATTCGCGTGCGGTACCGTGCTCCCCTGTTGTGATTCCTCTCCGCCAGAGGTTTGTCTCCAGTCTCCAGTGACCAAGTTCCGCTGCACATAAATCCTTGAGTAACAATTTTTCAAGCACGTCTGGCCAATTCGGAAGGACGCTCATCGGTCGATCGGGTTGGCAATGGCGAAGGGGAAGCTTCTTCTTCGCAAATTGCGAGCTCCTGCTCCCTTCTTCGTAGGAGGACGACGACGTTTTGTCACCGATGCCAAGGTCCATGGCACGGGCTTTCTCACGGAGAGGTATCTTTCTTGTTCTGTCCTTTCTTCGATTTCAATGCTATCGAATTGTTTGACCATCTCGATTTTCTGATGGTTTTCTGACGATTTTCAACGAGGAATCGTCAATGCGGGTGGATTCTCCGATTTTGCCCGACTGAGAAGATCAATTAAGGACACAGCCTTACATGCTTGAATGCGGAAGGAACGTAGCCTGCCGTATAGACAAGACAATCGGGTCCGTGAGTCATTTGATTGACGCGACCTACACGTCTGGTACTTAGAGATCGCAGAGATTTGCGTTGGATTTGGTAGGGCATTGTCATGCCAATTACACCGTACTCGAGCTCCTCCTGTTAACACTAATTAATAGAATTTCATTAAGAAGTTCTGCTACACTCGTGCATTGTGTACCCTACGATACTATACCATATTTTTTTTCAAATAGAAAACATTCAAATGTTTAGTATGTGATAAATGTGTCTTTTTTTCTCTCTTTATTAATCGATCTGATCTATTTGGAGAAGTTAAAGTAGGATCATCCGTCTTAGGAAGATGAGTCAATTTTTATCAGGGTTATGTGAGATCCAACACTTCCCAGATGACAAGCTGATAATTCGTGGGAATCTGTAAACTTGCTTGAATTCTTCCCCCCAAGGCGCCGTGTCTATGATAATATGTACCTCGCAGTACGCTGTACTTATTGTTGATTTTCACTTTATCTTTTTCATGCTATCTACCAGCACTCCGTGCACCAGGTCGGCGAATGATGTTAAATCAAAATTTTATGCAACATTAGTGATGCCAATCTTGCAGGGTTTGGGATGCGGTAGTGGTTGGCGGGGGTCACAATGGCCTTACTGCAGCTGCCTACCTTGCCCGAACCGGCTTGCAGGTGGCAGTGCTTGAAAGGCGTCACGTTCTGGGGGGTGCAGCGGTCACGGAGGAGATTATTCCAGGATTTAAGTTCTCTAGAGCAAGCTATCTGCAAAGTCTGCTGCGGCCTGGCATTATACAGTGAGCCCTTTCTACTTTCTCGGATAGTAGTGCAGGGTGGTTATTTGCTGACTTTTCAGTACAATAAGGTGGTTTAGGTTATAAGAACTGTTGTAGTTACACCTGAAGGGATCGCGCTAGTCAATTTTTGTACTAAGTAATAAGATTCAAGTTGTTAATTATTCGCCCGAATCGACAGGTGCAATTTCTGTTTCTACTGAGTTTGTATTGGAACTTGTTATGCATATTGGTCACTAGATGTTTTCATTACTGACTTTGACCAGAAAATTGTGTGATGGGGAGCATGCTCGTTCCATTTTTTAGCCTTTGATTGTGTTTCTCTGAAATGTCCCGAAAGCCTGAGTTGTGAACGGTTACAACAGTTAACTATTAAGCTTGATGGCTTCGTGATTTACTATTCTTCAGAGAGCTGGATTTGCCAAGACATGGGCTAAAGCTGCTTCCAAGAAACCCGGCTTCCTTTACCCCAACTGTGGATGGACGTTTCCTTCTTATGGGTCCCGACCCTGAGGTCAACAAGGCCGAAATATCCAAATTTTCAAAAAATGATGCAGTTGCCTATCCGAAGTAGGTCTTGTAATCTGTACTGTCATATTTCTGACTAGGTTTGAGCATTTCAGCTTCTCCAGGATATATCACTTGCTTGTTTTCTCTAATCGAAGCATCACTCTTCTCCATGTACAACTTTTGAGAACCTCATGGATGATGTAATTTTTATTTGAATAGGTACGAGCATATGCTCGAGAAATTCTGTGCAGTGATGGACCCGCTCTTGGACACAGTGCCTCCAGAAGCAGTTCTGGGTGAAAATTCTTTAGCAGGAAGAATAGCTGATGGCTGGTCAAAGTCGAAAGTTCTGGGTAGCTTACTGAAACGCTCATCAAAACTGAAGCAACACGAGATTACGTAAGTGACCTATCGTATCCCCTTCTTTCAACATCTGCGTCAGAGTATCCTGTTTCACATTATGCGTTATGTCGTAGATTCATCTGATAAAACATAATAGCTACAAATGAATGTTTCCTTCAGAGAAAGGACTCATTTGCCTTTAACTTTACGGAAGTAGCGTTTCCTGTCCTGCTTAATGAGCTGTTGTGTTTTACCACTTTTATGAGTTTGGAGATTAAGGAACACATTGTGTGGAGACTCTGCCTTTTCTAACAGATCCTTTATGGAGCTGCTGCTAGCACCTGCTTCCAAGGTGCTGAATAACTGGTTTGAGGTATGATGTTAACCTTTAAAATCAATCACCCTTCACTTCCTGAATGTTGCGTTGACTGATAAAGCTTGGAGGTGAATTGAAGTCTGGCATAGATCACAAAAATTTCTAATTATTTGTGCAGTGACTTCTATAAGGATTCTGACTCACTTGGTACTTGTATGATCTGGCTCCGGTTTTGCAAAACAATCCCATTTTTTCTTCCTTTCTGGACACTCCGTTGACTTCGTGATAATGCTTTGCCATTATGTCCACTTTTTGAAATTTAATTGGTTTTTGACATATGTTATCTGTGCATGGCAGTCGGATGTCTTAAAGGCTACCTTGGCAACGGATGCTGTAATTGGAGCTATGGTACGCTATTCAACTTGTGTCAATCGTCTTGACTTGAATCCTGAGGACACTGCTGTAACGTGACATGATGTTTGAACTGGCAGGCCAGTGTGCACACGCCTGGCAGTGGATATGTGCTTTTGCATCACGTGATGGGAGAAACGAATGGCTCTCGTGGTATCTGGTCGTGAGTACATTTTCTCAACTTACTGATTTTTTTATGTGAGGGGAGCGCAATTTGGTGAACTGAAGTGTATCTTTCTTGAACTTCGGTTTGACCTTTGATTTTGGGGAATTGATTATTTGGCCTGTGAAAGTGTGAGGATGGAATAGGTTTTGGAATTACAAACAATGTGAAAGACAGGTTTTTTTTCAGATGGTTGTATTTTGGACCAAGATGTGTATTGGTTGTCCCAATTCGTTAGTATGAATGTTCTAATTGCTAGGTGTCACTAGCTATGTGGAAGGTGGAATGGGAGCTGTGTCCACAGCGATAGCGAGGGCAGCAGTAGAAGCTGGTGCAACTCTAGCTACAAATGTGGAGGTCGGTACTTTCTCCAAATTTTTGTACAATCTTGTAGGTTAGTTTTGTGCAAGTATTTCGGTCGGTGCCTGCGTCCTTATGGGTGGACACGGCTGAAAGCTTTTCTTTGTTGGAGGCTTTCGGCAAAGCTTTGACGAGGACTGGTGGTACAGGCAAAACAATTTCTGGTGGACAACGAATCCAAGGTCGGGAAAGCTGTCACTGGGGTATGTGCCGTGTGAACCTATCCTTATATCACTTTGGCAAGGGATTTTGCTTTTACGCACGGCAGCTGAGTTAAGGATAGTGAATATTGCCTGTCATTTTTGGTAAAGCTGAGGATTATTGAATGTGTGAAACATTTTACCTTTAACCCTTTAACGACCAGGTCGATGACAGGTTACGAGAAAGTGTCAAACTGACGCAATTTCATTAGAGCAAGCCCCCCAAGCTACGGAGAGACGGTGACTGGGCCTGTGAGGCCAACTTCAGAGTAGAAATTGCTTTGAGTTTTAAAATCAAATTGTGATGATTTTAAAAATTGCTAAGTTCTAACAATTCACAACCTTTAACATGGCTAAAAAAATTTAACTTCAAACACATTGAAGTGTTTCTTCCTATTGTGTCCAAAACAGTAGAGGATGAAGATAGCAAACCTGCTTTGATTACATTGGGAAGAGAATCTCTCTATATACACATGGGGGTGGTAGGAGGAGGAACAACCCATGTGGGATAAGTCACTTAGAATGAGAAGGAACTTCACCATGAATGAATAGTGAAGCTCCTTCTCATTCTAAGTGACTTATCCCACATAGGTTGCTCCTCCTCCTACCACCCCCATGTGTATATAGAGAGATTTTCTTCCCTCCTGCGACATTCAACTTCTACTGAGATTATTTTGAAGCATACTTCTAAAGCTTTTGGATTTTTCATTGTTTCATTGATTAAATGTAAAATTTTACATATGAGTTTTCAAGCAAGGAGACCTTGCTAGAAGATTAAATGTAAAAAATTTTACATTTAATTCATTCAGATCTTCCTAGCATTAGTCGCATAGCTTCAAAATACATCGACAATTTGATTTGATTAAATAATTCATCAAATGTCAAGTTTGATGAAATATCCACAAGCCAAGCCCCCACTTGACGTCCCTGTTTGGGGAGTCAGCTGTGGGCTTGCTCTTAATAGCCAGTCTGCTATTGATGAAAATCTGTCATCAGTCATCGACCTGGTCGTTAAAGGGTTAAGGGCTTGGAATCAATTCTCTGATTTAGTGGTCAGGTTGTATTGGTTGATGGGACAGAGTTACGAGCAACGCAAGTTCTCTCAAATGCTACACCTGCTGTCACCTTCTTGGTATGCTCAAATTATTTCTTGTTTTATAAGGATCGCTATGAGGATTTGATATAATTTGGGATTTTCTGAAAGTACTTGGATTTTCTGAAAGTACTTGGATTTTCTGAAAGTACTTGGAATATGGTTTGTAAATCTTATAGGATCAGATCAGGGGCAATATCCCAATACACGTTGGCACTGCTGCTCAGCGTCTTGGTTCTATAAACAAGATAGGCTGTTAGTCTTGGAGACCTGTGCATTGCAGTGACAGAATCTGACTGCTTGGATTCGAAATTAACCCAACCTAGCTTGATTGGCACATTATATGTTCTTTTACAGTTTCAGCGCTTGTAGCCAACATAAAATGATCACATATGTCTCTATTTCCTTACTCTTCATTTTATGTGTTGTCTTTGCAGAAGCTGATGCCGGAAAATGTTTTGAGTGAGGATTTTTTGACTCGTGTCAAATCCATTGACTACAAATCTGTAACTATTTCTTCACTTATTATTGACATCAATGTGCACGTGGTAACAAATTTCTGTCTTATTCTGGAGGTTGAAGTATGATGAACTGTTGAGAGCCAAATTCTCACCGACTTATGACTTTGAATGTGTAGGGAACCACAAAAATAAACATTGCAGTTGATCGCCTACCAATGTTTCGAGCTTGCCCCCGCAGAGACAACACAACTGGACCTGAGCATTACGGGACTATCCATCTTGGTGCTGACTGGTAGGCCTGGACAAGTTAGTTTATTATTGGTACTTTGGTTTGTTTTTCTGCAGCGCAATCTCATGTTCTTTATTCATGTCATCCATTTTCGTTCATTCTTTGTGCAGCATGGATGAAATCGATTCAGCTTACAGGGAAGCTTTACTTGGTCGAGCATCAACTAGGCCTTTGATTGAAATGACCATCCCTTCAGTATTGGATCAAACAATAGCTCCTCCTGGTTTGTCCTGTCTTTCCATATTATATCAATTCTTACAACTATTTTCGTTCAGTCGAGAAATTTCTCTGAATTCAAGATTAGCTTACAACCACTCCTAACAGTCATGCTCTTGCAGGCAAACACGTGATCAATTTGTTCATCCAGTACACACCGTATGATTTGAAAACTGGTGACTGGCAGGACCAAGTGACAAGAGTAAGTTTGAGTTTGAAGGGCTTACATTCATTCGTTGGGTCTTCTTACAGTTAGAATGGGTATAGGCTGATGAAGGAGTTTACTGCCCACTTTGGTTTCTTGAATATGACCTGAATCGCCTCTTTATGGTTATTTGTCAAGAATCTTGCATGCCTGAACTAATATTTGTTCCTGTGGAACTAAATTTGTGACGTTTTGTCATGTAGGATGCATTTGCAAAGACATGCTTTGATTTGATAGAAGAATATGCCCCTGGATTCTCCAGCTCCATTTTAGGTTACGACATGCTTACTCCTCCAGATCTTGAGCGAGTTCTTGGGCTCACAGGTATAAATAGTCTATGCACATCCTCAACAAGCTTAGCTTTCGTGACTAGTTTCCACTTTGGCAAGCTCATAGCTATTTATACCACTAGATAGTTTATGCAAATTCCTTTTTTCCAGATTGGGAACGCTACATCAATTCCACATCCTGCGATTTGTTTGCATCGCTAATTATCCTCCTTAGATCCTGCGAGGATGGATTTCGTCTCTTACACAGGTCAGTAGCTGCATTGATGTGTTCAGTACTTACGGAATTTTAACGTGCTTCAGGTGGGAACATTTTTCATGGCGCAATGGGGTTAGATGCTCTTTTTCTACTTCGTCCTCTGAAAGGGTGGTGAGCTAAAATTCTCCTTGAAGTGGGTCTGGTGATGAAATAGTAATCTTTTTGGAAGGCCAGGTGTTTCTGTTCTCATTATCATTACACTGTGATTATTACCTCTCGTAGGACACTGATTAGCATCTTACCATGGCAGGTCTGGGTATCGAACACCAGTGAAGGGGCTGTACATGTGTGGTGCGGGTGCACACCCTGGCGGTGGTGTCATGGGAGCTCCTGGTCGAAATGCAGCAAGTGTTGTCTTAAAAGATCTAGTGAGAGCGTAGCTCTGGGTCTCGATCAGGTATACGACTGGCTTTCTTTACCAATTATATCAAATGCCAGGAGCCCATCATGAGCCTTTGGAGCACATTGAGCTGGACCTGAGCTGCCCAGTCCCTTCATCATCAGATCGCCTTTACTCATTTTCAGTCTAGTCGCAGCAACAGTGTGGTCTTAATACTGTCTGCAACAATCGAATTTAGCCACTTGAGCTGGTGGTGCCTGATTCTCTTGTTAGGAATAGCGTGAAGAGAATGGACTACATAATGGATGAGAGCCGGGAGGCTCAAGAGCATTATGGGACATAATGCCAAGTCTAATAGTTCATCACAAACGTCCATATCTGTACTTTTCACAAATCTAAGGGTGTAGAAAGAGGGTGTGTGTTATGAGTTATAACACTTTTCTAACTATCCAATGGTGACAAATCTGCCTTGAAAACTAGACTTGCCATTATGTCTACTGAAAATTTCAATGATGAGAATAGAGTAATGCATGCCCTGCTTTCTTGGGAAGTTATTAGGTTCTTGCATACCGATTGTACAGGATCGCTTATGCCAACAACTTTGTTCACATGGAGCATGCAGGGTTTGTTTTTTCATTTTTCATGAAGTGTCAAAGTGGCGATATTAAATGTTATAGTGGTGCTCTAAACTTCAACATTCATCCACATATTGGATAGGAAATATCACATTAACCCATATCATATATCCATAATTATATTTTCATCCACAATTTGATGATTTCATCCAAGATTTTTTTTAATTTAAAATTATTTGGCAATTTCATCCAAAATTTTATTGTTTATTTTCAATGGGCCTAATGCAGGCCCAAATTTTTTGGTGCAAATTGATGACAAATCAACAAAAAAAAACCACATTGGGAGCATGTGAAGTGTGCAATTATCTCATAGTTGCTGATTGACATGAGCTACACTTTATAAGGTAAACATCCAAATCCATTCTTTTTTTTGACAATTTCAGTGCATTAATGCCAAAAGGGGTAATGTGTCAATTCTTCACTGGTGGGAACTCAAGTGCCAATAGATATATGTTAAGGTGGTAATAGGTTGTTTAGGCGATATTTTTTACTCTGTAAGTGGCTTTATAATTTTAGAGCAGACCTCTTCAAAAACTCACAGAAATTAAATTTTAATTGGAAAATTCTAATTCTATTTAGGTTTGATCCGTGAAACAAGCGCTCACTTTTGAAAAATATGTATCCATCTTGGAATTGGTTCCAAGATACTCAGATTCCAAATTAAAGTGGTAATAGGCTTGTCTACCTTATATGAAATCTAGTTCAGTATTTTAGTAGTTCTTGATAATCGACATTGTCATAATTTGAAGCCTTTAAACTAAACACGAAGACAAATGTTTTAAAATGTAAAAATCCCCTATTAATATCAACCATATATTTTCACCTAATATAATACAATACAAACATGTTTCTACTAGATTTGAACATATATTGTGATTAAAAGTTGACAAATTATACTCTACCAATGTAAAATAGTAGAAAACATTCCCTTTGTCCCACTAAAAACTTGTACTCAAGTAATGTAAATTAGTAGAAAATATTCCCTCAGTTCCACTAAAAACCTCCAAATCAAGCATAGTTCGTATCCCACTAAAAAACTCCATTTACTAACTTTGACCATTTTGAAAGCATTGGACATGTTGAACAACCTCATAGGGACAAGTTAAAGAAGCAAGGAGCATTCCTCTCCTTGTGCCAACAATGTGGTCAAAATCCAGTGAGGCAAACTATGAGACAAATCCTAACTAGTGCAATTGATTACACCAACTACATTGAAATTTGACATTCCAAATCAATCTCACATACTCCATAAGTCTTGCCCACTCTTGATGATGTCCAACATGCTCTATTTAGACAATAGTGTTGACAACCTCAAATAGTAGTGTCAAATGTGAACATCTCTAATAATAAGATATAACAGTGATTGTATATTTCTCTTTGCTTGTAACGATTATGTTTTTTGGAATATGTATGAAGGAACTATGAATTTCCAGAGTTCAACCCTAGACAACTCTCTCAAGAGGGTTTACAATTTAGGTTAGAATCTGGATGGGACAGATTTAGTAACAGGATTGAAACTACTAGTAGGCACACATACCTTACTCATCCAAGATGTATACTAAGGTAGATTCCATCTGTTATCCAGTGCAGTACTTCATACTACAAAGCCAAACAATTCTGAAAAGGTTCTGTTGTGCTACAAAACTAGGGCCACTAGTGAATAAATGGACACAGTTTTTTCATACAGATGCGTGCAAACCCTTCAATGGTTCCACACAGATGTACGTAGGTCTGACCTTAACAACCATAGCGAATAAACGCAGTGATCCACCATCCCAACAAATACTGTTGGCAACTAACTTCTAAAAGAACCATACACAGCGTTGACGGGGACAGAACGATAAGAGATTGAAAAAGAATTGAAAACAGTAATTTTTGTACAAAAAAACAGAGGAAGGTTTATTTTCCAGAAGTAGCAGAACATAAACAGCAGAAGAGAACATTATGTTTGCCTGTGCCTGCTGCTGACTTGAGAGTCCCAGTTCTGTGCAAAAATGTCTGGTACCAAATCGAGACACAAAAAAGAATTTGCACAATCTAGTCCTTACCAAAATCTGTGCTGTAATGAGCACTTGATTCTAGCTTCTTTGCATCCGTAAGCTTCCGAACAGCCTGAAGAAAACCACGTACTACGTTAAAAACAAGCAAATGCGATGAACAACCTGTCTGTGAATACCCACATTTTACTTTCGTAATGTTTGAATGTTAAAGACGCAATATTATATAACAAACCTCGAGTCTACAACATGGTTCACATTAGAAAGGGATATTGCAGGCCGATAACCAGGTAGCCAGACAGTATTCTAAACTACCAATACTTGTGGCTTCAAAAAGGCTTCAACTAATTCACCCAAATAAGCCATTTCAAGATTTACTTCTCATTCAGAACCCCCCTAACCGATGAACTAAGAGTCGTACCTTCATGAAGTCCTCCTGTACAACATAGTCACGATCAGCTCGGATAGCGAACAGGCCTGCTTCAGTACAAACGTTGCGCAGATCGGCTCCATTGAAGCCCTGTAATACACGAAGAACAGACACAACAATTCCTCGATGAATATGTATATACCTAGTGTCCCAAATCGCTGAAGGTACAACATTCACCTAAGCTAAGCATCTCACCAACAAAATGAATGCAATATACATGTCACCGCTTGTTGATGACAAAACCGAGAACAGTGTCATGGAACACTCAGAGTATGGATCGTTATCATATATATGACCACGCTCTTTCAAAATTGCCACAACAGTGTAACATACAAACATGAAGAAACTCTACCTCGGCAAGCTTAACAACAGCCTCGTAGTCGATCTCTCCATGCTTCGTAATACCAGATGCATGAATTTTCAAAATCTCTGTCCGAGATTGCTCATTTGGTAATGGAATTTCAATCTTTCGATCCAAACGACCTGGTCGGAGTAGAGCAGGGTCAAGCACATCTGGCCGATTTGTTGCCATGATCATCTTTACCTGAATTCTCTCGTAAATGTGAATAATGAGACGCAGCATTCGCAAATTTGCGGAATTTTCACACCTGCGTCTCTCTGTACAGTGCCAGGAAATTTCAATAAATTCAGCATTATCAAAATGGATTCAGGGTTCCCCATTACCTTGCCAAGCTGATCAAAACCATCAAGCTGATTCAACAGCTCCATCAAAGTGCGCTGAATTTCTCGATCGGCACTTGTGCCCTCGCTAAACCGACGACCCCCAATTGCATCAATCTCATCCATAAATATGATGCATGGCTGCAAAAACAATAATTGACTCATCAGCAAGCCAAAATAAAACATGTGAACAAGAATGACAATAGACACCAAGACAAGCACAGGCCATGCAATTGTCTCATCTAAAAGAAAGAAAAGAAAAGACAGATGGAGAGAGATAGTACTTGATGGTCTCGAGCATAACTAAACATCTCCCTAATGAGCCTTGCACTTTCTCCTATGTACTTGTCCACAATCGCACTAGAAACCACCTGCAAAGAAATAAAACAATATATCAGACACAAAAGTATCTCACACAAGCATCTCACAAAAGCAACTGTTGCGTGCATCTAAGCGGACCAATATTCTATCATCGGCTTGTTACAGAAGCCTAAGTAATTCAATTCAAATCCCCCAAAAAACAAAAGACGGAAGCAACAGAAAACAAACGAGTCATACGAATTGTAGAACCCCCACTACTTCACTCTAAAACCTTGGAATACCTCAGTCTACGCATTTACATTGATGTGTCCTAAAAGCGTTGCATTCAAGGAGGTCAGCTGAAAGTCAGGCAGATTTTATTAGGTCCACTGTGACTGAGAGAAGCTTCCTCTTACCTTTAAGAAATTAGCATCAATGTTGCTGGCAATTGCTCGTGCCAGAAGGGTTTTCCCTGTTCCAGGGGGGCCATACAATAATACACCCTGTAGGAGAAAACCATCAGAATACATGAAAACTATGTGATGAAATATTGCAGTTAAAAGATAGTTCAAAAATGGATATACATATGAATGATTTACCTTAGGAGGCTTAATACCAACTCGCAAGAAGAGTTCTGGGTTCATAAGCGGCAACTCAATCGACTCACGAAGCTCCCGAATTTGGTCACTTAGTCCTCCAACAGCTGAGTAGCTAATATTTCCAGGATCCTCGTGAAGCATATTGTAGACTACAGGATCAACCTAGACATGCGCATTATTGAAATATTAGGGTACAGATACATACACTGCTCGTTTACAAACAAATAATATTCATAACCGACTCAACGTGATGAATTAGAGCCAACCCAGTGAATACTCCCAAAATGTGATACTCCAATGACAGAATGAACGATAGTTACAATCCAACAGAACCCGCGCTTTAGAGTTTGAGAATCGCTGTCGACAACCAAGCTCACCTCTCTTGGAAGTGCTCGCATGATTGTGAGGGTAGTCATGTCTAGTGCCACTCGAGTACCAGCCACCAACTTCTCCTTGTCGACCTTATTGCGGCACCCAACGACATACCGCGGACCACTGCTAGCCTTCACAATTACTGTCCAACAAAAAAACAATTGAAAATGAATAACTACTACTGATCAATCCCATCAAATCCCAATACCAACGACCCATGGTTTTTCCAAATACACTAAGGTTCGCTAATCTCCTAGTCTCCACAACTATGAGCAACGATGGCTATGGAGGAGCCATTAGCGGTGAGATTACCAAGAACGGAAACTCATAAATCAGAAACCCTAGGGAGCGGGGCGAATAGGGGTTTTGATACGGTTCCACTTAGGGTTGAATCAAAACTTTACAAAATGGGTACTCCAGGTGCTGTTCACATAAAACTCTGGTTTTCACAATAACTGTCCAACAAAAAAACAATTGAAAATGAATCACAACTACTGATCAATCCCATCAAATCCCTATATGAATGACCTTTGTTTTTTTATAAACAAACTAATCTACTGGTCTCCCTGGAACCATCAAATGTCTACAGAATCGAGCTCAAAAGAAGCAATACCAATCTGAAAGTCTTTCTAAACACAATTGAATACTAAGCGCGTAGGGTTTGTGATAAGGTTCCACTTAGGGTTGAATCGAAAATTTACGAAAATAGGGACCCTCGGCATTGATCATTTTGTCTTTTACAAATACACTAAGGTCAATTGCTTTACTAGTCTCCCACTCAAGCTAACCATCAAATGTCCCCCAAATCGAGCTCTAACGAAGTCACAAGATCGATCTGCGAGTCTTCCAAATCAAAAAAGGAAGCCAAACTCTTACATCGTTCGGAATCCAGTTGCCTCAAAACCTCGCCGATGATTTGGCCCACGCTCTGCAGCGCCTTCAAGTCATCCTCCGTTTTGTCAAAGTCCTTCCTCGCAGTCTTCACATTTTCTCGCACTGAAAACAACCCCACGAATTAAGTCACCTCAAATGCACCCGAAACCGAGCACATGAATGGATGCCGTGGGCGCTGCAACCTAATCCCAGGTAAAGTGGAATACTCACGATTGCGCAGGCTGGAATCCAGCTCCTTGTGCTGCATGAGCTTGCGCCGGTAGTCCGCCCGCGCCACTTCGGGATCCGCCATGACGACGACAGGCAGCTTGCAGTAGGAAATGGCAGGAGCTGTAGTAGTCCCGATGAACAACGGTGGCTATGGAGGAGCGATTAGGGTTTCAGCACGGGCCCTTGGCTTGCGCAAGAGTGTGCAGACAACTCGGTTTGAGAAGAAAGATGCAGACGAAACTCATTCTTCCCGTGGCGTTCTAACATCTATGAAAAATGTGAATTTTTCTTCATTAATTTACTCAGACCCTCATCTTTTACCATGACCCACCATGACCAAGGTAGTCACCAAAATGCTTGGATTATTAAAACCAATTCTTTGTTTCTACAGTGCAGAGTCAAGTCATTCGTCAACCGCTTTTTGGCTTTAGTGTCATTTAAAGGTTAATCCTGGAAGGATGTATTCCCCATGACCACGGCAGTCATCAAAATATTCCGATCATTGAAGCAATAGGTGTATTCTTTGTTTCTCTATTTAATCCTAAAAAGGATGATGCATGCCTAAAAGGTTCACTATTAACTGTAGAAGCAAGTAATGCACCTATTTATCAATAATGGGAGTATTTTGGTGGCTACCTTAGTCGTAGGGAGCAACATCTTTTAAGGACTAATGAATGAAGTCATCCATTGGACCTCTTAGGTTTGCAACATTCTAACCTTGAAAGGACAAGCCTATGACCACTTTTTCAAATCTTGATGTTTCTCTTTGTGTACTCCCATTCTTCAACTATATATAAATGAAAAAGTTGTACTTATTTTTTATAGATGAAATTGCATGCCCTCTTTAAGTTGTAAAAGTTTCATATGTTTTATGAAAAATTGAGATTATTATGAATTTTTGAAAAAATAATATAAAAAATAATATCAAATACAAAATGCTTAAGAAATCTAAATTTTTTCCAGACGTATATATTATAGGCTTGATTACCATGGTGCATATTTTTATTGTGTCATTCTAAAAATTTTGAAATCAACATTCCATGGTAATAGGGCCAAAGTTCAAATTTAAAAAAAGATTTAAATTTAAGAAATTTGAAATTAAATTTGAAACTAGACTTGGTATGCCACATTTCATTAGGTGGTTCCAAATTCAAAAAGATCATTTTTATGGCATAAATTTAAATTGAGAGAAAGGAAGAAAAAATTGTTAAAATATCCCATATAGTGATCCGTGGATTTGTCATTTTCTCATGTAAGAAAGTAAAAAAAGATCATGCAAGAATATACAATAGCTCTCATTGAAATCTCATATAATTAAATTTTCAAATTCATTTGTGAAGAGTTTAAATTATCATAGATTTTTTGAAAGAAGAGTAAAGAAAATTTATATCAAATACAAAATATGCTTAAAATATCTGAAATATCGTAATAGAAATTCAAAATATTGTAGTATAAAATAAAATTTGTGTCATTCTATATTTAAAAATGTAGATATAGGTTGTCAACTTCAACTTCAATAACATGCTCATTTTTAGGTATTTTTCAAAATTTTGAAGTGAATTAGAATATATTATTTAGAAGCTTCACTTTTTAATTTCAAAAGTCAAAAAAATAATATTTAATGTCAAAATCTAGTTTTAAGGAAAAAACAACTCAAACTATTAAAATACACTATATAGGTATACTACTTTTGACAAAATATCCCATATAAAATCAACAAACAATTAATATGAATTGAACTTGCCTCAATAATGTGCATATAATGATAATGAAGTTTTTCACAAAAAATTGGATGAAAATTATTTGTTCTTTAATATGAAAAAAACTATTTGACCATTAACCCCTAAAAGCCCATTGTCCCTTCGGGGGACAAATGCGTTTTTGGGCAGGCACCTACGGGCTGCAATTTTCTCCTGATTTTCTTAAACTTTTTTTGGAGGTAGAAAAGCTAATTATCTATGTGGGAATATAATTTTTTTCACAACCGGTGCCCGGTAACAAAAGTTATGACCAAATAAACTCAAAACAGGGGACGGGGGGCAGCACGAGCAGCAAAAAAAATTTGCATTTTTTTATTTTTTATTTATTTTTAGTATTTTTTTCTCATAGATTATATTTTTGTCTATCTGGAAAGCTTTGATTCATTTCATTTGGATTTGTTATGAGAAAGTTATGGACATTCTTGTTTTTCGGGCAATTAGAGCATCTTTTTGAAAAAAATAACTTGTAGGATTCACTTCTAAATGCAATTTTTCAAATTTTTCAATTTTTTTTTTTTTTGCATGGTTTAGTTCACTTGCTAGAACAATCTCACCATAGGGATTAGTGCATTTTAATTCCATCTAAAATATATGAATACTTTAGACTTTCCTTCTATCTCGTACCTACTTCTCCTTAACAATTTTTTTAATAATGAAAATTATGTTTTTTTTATTTGATTTTTTTTAATTAGACTCTCAACTCAATTCCCCACTATAAAGATTTAAAGCTCAAAACTCTGTAGTGCAAAAATTTTAAGTTAAAAATGTTCAAAGTCAAAAAATCCAGTCCCACAATGTGCTGAAAATTTTGTTTTTATCACTTTAAACGTAGATATCTTGCAATCTGTGCGGTCAAGAATTCTGAAATTTTTTCCACACATTCTCATACTAGTTAGGTGTAAGATCCTGCGGTTAGATGTGCAAAAAAAACATTTTTTAATTTTTTTCACTCTTTGCTAAAAAAGTGGCAGTTTTGGGTGCTTTTTGGCAGAAAAAAAGGCCTTGGGCCTTTAGGGGTTAAAATGACAACTTTAATCTTTAATTAACCATGAAAGATATAATCCCATCATCAAGATAGTCAACCAAAAATCATTAGAAACTTGGATGCATGGATGCATTATTTGTTTTACAATTACCTAAAAGCCATTCAACAAACACTTTTTATTTCTTAGCATCCCTCACTAGAAGAAAACCATGTTTTTTTTGACATGCCCAATATTTTTATGACGGATTTTTTTGGACATTTATTTTGACATCTAGCTGTTTTTATATTGTTTATGATGTTCATTGGATGTTATTGTTGACATAAAAACAACTAGATGTCAAAATAGATGTCCAAAAATATCCGTCATAAAAATACTAGGCATGTCAAAAAAAAACATGGGTTTCTTCTAGTGCTTCTTGGGTTAACAAGTTAGGCACTCCTCAAAATTTAATGTCTTTAAAAAATATTTTTTTATAATTTGGTTTGTTAAATCCATGGTTATCCATAAGACTTTAATTCACTCTATTGTCATTAATAAGATGAAAGATATGAAGATATTTTGATTGCATACATTTATATTTTTACTTAGCAAAAATAATAAATGAAATTTAATTTCAGCTCAATTTTAATAAATCTTCAGAGTTCATAAAGGGCTTGGTACTTGGCCTTCTAAGACAATGACAATGAGCAATGAGGCAATAAGAAGCGAACATCCTTGCCCGTCATCATTAGCACCCACCCACCCATGCACTAAAAGTTTAAAAAATTGAAGACTATTGATCTAGGTTCAAAAAAATCCCTCTGGTACCCCCTTTCTAATGTTGTTGATCTCCCATAAAAAATAAATTGCCATTGATCACCGCCGTGAGAGACAATCTTGGGATATGTCTCCCATGATTGTCAAGTGAATACAATCACATGCATAAGCTAACATAGCATAATTTAATTCAATTCATCATTCACCATTTTCAGTTTTAGTTTCCTTCATCAATCCTCGTCACTCCCAAACAAACAAAACGCAGCCAACTTGTGTTGGGACTCGTACTAACATCTCTCTCATAGTGGGTGCCTCACAAAAACCTAAAAAGAAACTAAATAGCCAACATTGACACCGTTTCAATTCCAACTTGGCAAAAAGAACCACAAGCTTTAGAATTTCATTCATACAACAATCCAAATTGGTAATTTGTCCAAATACTAATTCTCTAACTCTGACTAGGCAGCCACTTTACTAAATTAGCACACTATTTCACATCCAAAAGGCTAATACTCCTTACTTTGCATTTCAAAAGCTAAAAATTTTACACTGTAAAAAATTCCCACTAAATGTTTACGTTCTACACTACCCTAGTGAATAGTTCATGCCATTGAGTATTAGCGTCTATAAGATGTAGTTTGTTAGTTGTATTTTTTAATTTAGAAATAGTGAGAAGTTTCAAAATTCAAGATTTGTATTTTAAGAATGGTGACAATTTTGCTAATGATAATATGAAGCTCTATTGGAAGCATTCTTCTTTGATATGGTATTTTTGAGCTCATAATTATATTGGTTTGAATTGGGAAAGAAGTGACAAAGTTGAATGGTTGAATTTGTGAATTATGTCACAACTTAGTATATAATGGGGAATTGCATACCATGGTAAACAAACTTAAGTACTATTATGCACTTGACGTATATATAAATGCAAAATCAGCCCTAATTTTGGCTTAGAAATTTGACATTAGGACCAAAATTTGTCTAAGAATATTCACCTTTTTTTGCCATAGCTAATTCATGACCTTCATGAAATATTTTTAGAAAAATTCTACCTAATTATCAATATTAAATGTACATTTGAAAAAATATAAAGCAAAAAATATGATATGATTATTTAATTTCTTAAAACTAATCTAAGGTTTTGAGTACCTAAACTAAATATACAAATGCAAATCAACTATAGACTAATATTGATGAGCATTTAAAAATAAAATCACAATTGGGTTGCTACAAGAAACACTTCACGTTTTCTGGCCAAAATTGCGTTTTTTGGTCACAAGACTGGCAGTACTATGCAGTACTACCAATACTATGTTTTAGCATCACCCTGACAAATCTCAACAGTCAATTCTAGGTGCCTACAGATCTAACCGTTGATTTAATACTATGTTGTACTATGCAGTACTACAGACTACTACAAAGTACTACAAAAACCACTAAGAGTAGAAAATAGCAGAAAAAGGGATATGTGGAGTTTTTCATTTTTAGTAATTCAAAAAAAATTCAAAAAAATTCCATAAAAAAAGCCATTTTGCTAGAAAAGAGTGCACTTGCATTGCACCAAAAAATTCATGAAGGAAACTTTTTTCCTCTTTGTAGCCTTTGCGCAAAGAAAGGTCACTTTGACATCATTTGTGCAACGGACATGTTGCTATTTTCAAAAAACTTTAGTCAATCCTTGTAATGTTAGTAGAATTCCTATGTGTCCAATTTGTGACCTTAAACTTGCAATTTTGGGTCAAAAATAGGACTAAAACCTCCCAAAATGCCTAAGGTAGACACCCAATCGGGAGCAGCTTAAAAATAGTAACTAATTTTAAAATAATTCAGAAAATCACAGATTGTTTGAAACTTTTGTAGCTACCTTCACTCCAAATTTCACGCCCACCGGACAAAGTATGCAAAAGTTACGAGCCAAAAAATACCCGTCCAAGGGCAAGGGGACAAGAAATAGGACAAGTGTTTCTTGCAACTAGAATTTTCTACAATCCTATATTTGAGAATATAAACATTATATCAATTTCTATCAATTGACATTTCTAAAATTAGCATATATAAATTAGTGTGATAACACTCTTGGAGTATAAATTTTTCAATTTTGACCACTTTGGAGATTTTTAAGAATAATCAAATTTTGGGATCATGTAGCACGGATTGAACCATTGCCCTTCATCCATTTTTGTGTTATTATGCATTTACCACAACTAATTTTCAATTTGACCAAAAAACCTTTTGTGATGTAATTTACATACACAAATTTTAAAATGTATATTTCTTTCATCTCTCAAAGTATAGAACAGTATAATTTAGAATGTTGCCACTTCAAATTTGATTAATCATAACATTTTTTTTAACTTACAAGTTTAACAATTTAAATTTTGGATCAAAATGATCTTATTAAATTGTATATATATATATATATATAATCTTCAATGATTTCTTGCAATTTTAACACTACAAATAAAAATGATAAAGAATACAGGTGAAATTTGACTTGGAAATTATAGTCAAGGATATTTTAAATGTTTGACAATTCTTTTATTGCTCCTTATCTCTATTAGAAAATGAAGTTAGATTGAATTTATTTATTTATTTTAAGATCATATTTGTAATAACTATTATTTTTCACGTACAAAATCATTCTTTAATATTATACATAAAGAAAATACATCACTACTTTAGATAGTAAGAATTTAATATCTAAAAGGTCATATTGCCTTTAGAATCATTTTGAAATAATATTTTTTCAACAAAAAAAATAAAAATTTGTCTTTCATTTAGCCCCTCTTTCAGTCTAATTTTAAGTTGCCTTTAACATTGAATTAATACATTGAATTGATTCTTTTCTAACTAGTTGAAGTTTTGGTAATATCTTTACAAGTCTTTGCCTCATGAAGGATTTAAAAGCTTAGCACCATTTGAGGTTCTGTAAATCTTTTGAACCCAATTTTCTTTTTAGAGTTGATATTTAGAAAAATGAATATCCATCTAAAATGCACATAAAACCTATTCTTGGATTTGAGGTACAAAAGAAGAAGAGAAGGGAAGGAAAATTTTCAAGGGTCCAAACTAAATTTTTAGAGTGGCATAGGTTCACTCAATGGAGGAGTTTGAAGATTCATTTGACAGAAGACGTTGGAGGATTCACTTGATGGAAGACGTTTGAAAGATCACTTAATGAGAGACGTATGTTTCAAGATTCATTTAACCCCTAAAGTTCTGTGACTATGTTTTCACTGAAAACGCTCAAGAACTGCCGTTTTTAGTACAAGTACCAAATTTTTGAAAAAAACTTTTTTTTGACTCATGTAATCGTAGGATCTTGTAGTATGCTGACTTGAGAATATGTGGTAAAAATTTCAGAAATTTCCACCACGTGGATTGCAAGATATAAGCATTCAAAATCACTGAAATCATTTTTTGACCCCTGCAAAAAACCGGGCAGCTGCACTTCAAAAGCTCACTTTTCTATGAAAAAATGTCCAAAATGGTGGTGCTTCTTTGGATTGTTTTTCCTAAACAAGTTGGCTACATGCTTGAAAAATTTCACATCATTTGGAATTGTATAACATATAGGAAAAAAATAGTAAGTAGAATGAAGTAGAGAATGATTCAAAATACTAAATTGTTAAGAATTTAGATATGAAATTGAAAAATTCCAATCCCAATGGTCAAAATGTTGTATTAAACAATCTACATCCTATGATTTTATGTTTTTCAAAAAATATTGAAAATTGAGTAAGATAAAAGACTTCAAAGTTTATTTTAGAGTAGAGATTCCAAAACTGCCCGCAAACTAAAACTCCTCATAACTTTTGACTCATTGGTCAAAATGGAATGATTAAAAGCTTTCCACGTATAGATAGCTCTGGAAAACCAGTTTCAAATTTTTGTTTCTGAAAAAAGTGATTTTTTCTGATCTGACCTAACTGCCCGGCTGAGAAAAACAGTAACATATTAGGCCATAACTTTTGACTCGTATTTCCAAATGTCATAAAATTTAGTTCAAATGAAAGGTACTCCTCGTCCACAACTTCTATTAAAATTTCAGCCTCAAACTTGTAAATCTCTGGCCACATGTACCTGCCCAGTTTTGTTATGTTGCCAAATTCTGCAGGCTGGTCCTTTAGGGGTTAATAGGAGACATTTTAGGATTCACTGGATGAGAGACAATTCAAGGTTCATTTAGTGTGTAATCCTTGTAATGTCCGACACATTAAATGAACCTTGAAATGTACGTCAAGGTTTATTAGATGGACGATCATTAGGGTTGACTTAGTAGAAGATGGTCGTTGAAGAAAACGACATATTGAAAGTTGCATAACGACATGTAGTGTGTAATCCTTGTGAACAATTTTTTTTCTAAACCCACGTAATATTTATAAGAAAAAAATTTATAAGAAGATTAGAAAATAATCATACAACATTTTGTTGGATTTTGAAGTTAAAAATCAAACTTTAGTTGGTAGAAATTTGAATATTAAGTTTGAACACTAATTAATATTCAAATAATAAAGTTGTTGAGCTTGTAGAAATTTATCACTTTATGGTAATTTTATCATTGGCACTTTGGAAATTCATAGTCCTTTCATATAATGTCTAAATAATGTATGATACATTTTATTGGAATCCCTTTGCACTTCCTAATATGATCCAATAAAAAATATTGTTAAATAATATATAGTACCTATACTTAGTTGCATTTTGTGCTGATATTAGGTGCTTGCGCCTGTGTGTGTATTCATCACATTGGATTTGTGACACAAATTGCCTTGTTCCTAGCACTAGGGAGTTGCCTATTTTATTCATCTACAATTGGTAGTTGTATGTACAGATTGTGTATATAGAAATTGAAGTTTCTTTACAAAATTGTTGTTTCTAGTATATTCACTTTTTCATAGAATAGAAATGTTGTTTGGTAGTTATGCCATTAACTTTGAAAGAATAACAAATTGGAGTTTAAAAAAATGCAATCAAACTACCTTTTTAATTTGTCTACAAATGTAATTTATTTTTAGTATAACAATATGTATATTTAAATTTATTTTTTAAAATATACTAAAATCATTATTGAAGCATTTCAAATGAAATTTACGGGCATATCCTCTTGTATTGCACTTGATATCTTGGAACATTAATTGCTTTAAAACAATGCATTTAATCACTATCCAAAATCTAGCTTGTGCAATGTTGGTTCCTATCCATGAAGGTGACATTTACATGATGCAAGATATGATAGCCTATTAATAACTCTTATATAATTTAACTTATAATGATATGATGTATTAAAAATGTCTTTGAAAAGATCATAATATGATACATTTTGACAACCTAACATTCTATCAAAAATCCAATATTCCTTAGCAAATTCATTCATAATTTAGACATTGCGCACTAGCTCTTTAAAATAACGAAAAAGAAATGGATAATATAGTTGAGTATTAATATTTTATTATTGAATTTTGGATATTTAAATGATAGTGTATTGGTTATTTAAAAGAAGCTGATTTTTTAACTATCAAAAGCAAGTGGTTGTAGTAGATCCAAAAAAACTTAGCATAAGAAGAAATATCCAAGTTTTAGATTGATTTTTGTCAGTAAAATATTAGGTAGTCATATAGAAAGTTTGAAAATTGGGAGACTTGTTATTATTAATCCCTAAAGAAATTAGATGTTTTAGCCCAAAACTACTCTCATGTATTGATACCCAAAGCAAGGCTAAAATCTTTCATTAATAAAACCAATTGTAGAATCTTTTAGTCTTTTTAGAATACAACCACTTAAAATATCAAAATATGAAACCTTACCAATTGCAAGTTCATGATACTTAAATTTCAATTCTTCTCAAATGCTTAGGTTTTATCTTTCAAACTTTTAACCTCAAGATGTTTGGATCCTACATCTTTTAATTCTCTACAATATTCTGAAGAAATAAGTTGTAAATAGATGCAGTTGAAAATAAATAAATAAATTCCATATTCATACTTGAAGAAAATAAAAAATAAAAAATAGTAAATTATTTAAAATATTAATAATTTATTTATGGAGTTTAATTTTTTTAATCCTAGGGTTTATCTAATTGTAATAATCAATCTACTCCCTATGATTTTATTTATTTTTTAAATATTCAAAATTATATTAAATAAAAGACTTCAAAATTTATTTTACAGTGTATATTCCATAATTGCCTGAAAACTAAAACCCCTCATAACTTTCATCTTGTTAATCAAAATGGAATGATTTAAAGCTTTCTATATACATATAAATCTAAAAATTAAGGTTCAAAATTTTATTTCCTTAATAAATGATTTTTTTAGCTGCAAGGATGTTCATGCTCCAAAAAACCCACATATCATACAATAATTTTTATACAATCATCAAAAGATGTGAAAATTGTTGCATCTTAAAGCTATTCCACAATCACATGTTATCTGAAAATTTCAAAGAAAAAAGTAAAAGTTTTGTTTATAAATGGATGACCAAAAGTGCTATGTAACCAAAAAATGCTACTTGGTCTTTTAGGGCTTAATTTCAAATTTTTTATATAATAGGAAAAGCTACTTTTTGTATCTATAATATTCCAATGACAATTTTTAGGTAGGAATTGGTGTAGCCATTTTTTTAATGACCTCTAAATTTTTTGTATTAACATGTAAGGGTCCACTTTGCAACCATGGAGGGCCTTTTGAGGCACTATGACTAAAATAAAATAAAACTGTGACAAAAATGGTGGAATGAAGCTAAGACAAATTTGGAATTAAAAATAAAATAATAATTATAATAATTAATTAATTAATATATAGAGAGACTTGGAAGGGTCCATTTTGCAACCATGAGGTTACTTAGGATCTATAGAGAATTAAGTGTTTTTTTAATCATGGGAATTGAAAAGTAACTAGTTAAGGGAACCAAAGGAAAACTTTGGAGTTCAATTAACTTCCAAAACAAAGCCTATAAAAATTTGGATTGAAATTTGGATTAATAAATATGAAAATTGAAAGGATTTGGATCTTTGGAGTTTTTGTATTGACAAATATAGAATTCAAGACAAACCATTGGTCAACATACACCTCCAAAGTTTAGCTTGATGAATTTATAATTGCCAAGATTTTCATGTTAGATTAATTTTTTAGATTTTTAACCCTTGAAGGCCAAGCCTATAACTATTTTTTCAAACTTCATTTTGTAAGGGTTTATAAATGTAATTTTTTATATTTCTTTTTTGGAGATGAGATTGCATGTTTTCTATTAGTTGTAAAAGTATCACATTATTTTGGAAAAAAATTGAACTTATCATGAATTTAAAACTAAAATATGAAACAAATCATATCAAATGCAACTGATGCTAATAAATTTAGAAAATCTCTCCAAATTCACATCATAGCTATAATGTCAAATATTATGGTACGTATTTTTTATTGTATCATTTTGAAATTAAAAAATCAACATTCGTGACCATGGTTGTAAATTCACTTTTCCCAATTCCTGGCCAACATTTCAAAAAATTTATAAATTTTAAGTAGAATTACAAATAAATAGGCAAATAATATTATTAAAATTTTGATTTCAAATAGAAATTTATTTAATGTTGCATAGGCTTCAATATTTGTGTGAAATTTTCTATCGCAAAAGTCTCTAGCTATCAAAATGGTTCCTTGTAATCTTCAAATTAAAGGTTATTAGTAGTGCAAAGAGCAATGGAGTCCTAGTAACCACCTCTCGTATTCAATTTATTAATCAAGTAAGAACTTCCTAAAAAGTAAAGAAAAAATGAATGTTAAATAAAATTTGGAAAATTAAAATAATTATATAATTAAATGATATGTATAATTTAATTATGCATTTTAACATTGAATAATGGTATATTTAAATTATATATATAAAATCATGTGGAATTTAATATGGAATGATTGAATATTTAAATGGTATAAAATTTTGATAATTGTTTATGATTACATATATCTACAATCTATTAAGATTGTTTATGATTAGGTATAATTGTAATCTATTGGAATTATTCATGATTAGGTATAATTGTCATCATTTGGGATTATTTATGATTACATGTATTCGCGATCAATTGAGATGATTACTTATATTTGCAATCTATCAATCTTCACAATTTTGAAGAAAATGAATATTAATTTACATGGTATTTATCAATGTGTCAAGAATCCTAGTATATCCTAAACTTAAATTTACATGCATTGAATTTTTTGAATGATGTTTAAAATGATTAAAAGATTGAGTATATTGTATAAAAGTGTTCTTCTAAGAAATTCAAGTTTTTGTGCACAATAATTGCTCTTGAGTTGAATTTTGATGCATATCACTAATAAATTGTATACTATGACTTGTTTGTTCTCAATTTTGAATTATATGCATACATGACGTGGATGTAGATCTTTGAACAAAAACAATCATCAAGCATAATTAATTTAGGAAGATACAACAATTTATAAAGTAAAAATAGTATATAAATAATTCTACTAAAGAAGCTTCATGGCACTAGATGACAAGTAGTAGTTTCCATGCTATATACATTCTACAACTATAGACAAATGAAGTATTAAATTGTTCAATGCAATTTTATTACTTTTTTTTTTCTTTCAATGATAATAACAGAAATGTTGGTTCACTTTGACATCTTCCAAAGAAATTGACTTAAACCACATGAACTTTTATTGTATTAGATGGAGTAAGGTAGGGTAACTAAGAAACAACCACATACAAAAATTGACCATATACACAAAATATAGATGGTCAATGTACAGTGGGGTACCAATCAAAATGCCGTTTTCGAATTCGCAGTGAGAAAATTTCCAGTACTGCCAACTTTGAAAGCCTCCCGAGAGCTCAAAAATTGGTATTTTACCATGAAATCTTTACCACAGCATCATTATTTTACCATTGAAATTTGGCATGAATAATTTTAACATAAAGAGCATGTTGTGCCAAAAATCTCATGGTAAATAGACAATTTCTCAACCGTTGGGAGGGTGTCAAAGTTGGTAGCAATGAAATGGTTTCCCCCATTGTTTCCCACAACTACACATGTTGGTAGATTGTGAATTTCTTTCTTTGTGTAAATCTTTTGACCTTCAAGTTTGGCACACATTTTATTAGCATAGAGGGGATCTTGTGCAAAAAAATTCATGGTAAATAAGTAAAATTGCAGCCCTTAGGAGGGTGTCAAAGTTGGAAGTAGTGAAATGATTTTTCACAGCTACACATGTTGGTAGATTTTGAATATTTTTTTTGTATAATATTTTTGGTTTTGAAACTTGTCACAAATGTTATTAACATAGAAATCACTTTGTGGAAAGCATTTCATAGTAAATAAGCAATTTTTCAGCCCTTGGGAGGGTGTCAAAGTTGAAGTAGTGAAACGATTTTCACAATTGTTTCTCAAAACGACACATGTTGGTAGATTGTTAGTATCTTTTTTTGTATTAATCTTTGGCCTTGAAATTTTTATCATATATTACTAACATAAAGAGGTTTTTGTTCCAAGAATTTCATGGCAAAAAAAAAATAATTCAATCTTTGGGAGGCTGTCAAAGTTGGCAGCAGTGAAAAAATTTCCACAGCTACCAATGTTGGTAGGTTTTGAATAACTTTTTTTCGGTGAATCTTTTGGCCTTGAAATTTGTCATACGTATAAATAACTTATAGATGATGCTGTGGTTAAGATTTCATGGTAAAATACCAATTTTTGAGCTCTCGGGAGGCTTTCAAAGTTGGCAGTACTGAAAATTTTCTCACTGCGAATTCGAAAACGGCATTTTGATTGGTACCCCACTGTACAATGTTAAACATATAGATATAGAAATTATGGCATGAATTTAGAAAATATACAAATTCAATTTTGGTCTCTCACAACTTTTGTATATTATATTCAAATGTCACTTTTAGACTTTATATTAGACAGAAACGTAGTATGTTTTTGCAGATTGAAGTACGTTAGAGACCTTTAACAAAAAGCGACAAAATTCTCGTGGATGTTGTAGAAAACTTGTAGATGTCAATGAAAAAATGACGTAATGAGCACTAGAGATGACAACTATGTCTTGTGAGACATTTGAAAAAAACATAATCATGTTTTTGAAGACGTCCAAAAAAACATGCCAATATCACGTTGGCAAGGTCTTCTAGTTTCATTGCAGGTAAGTTTCAAAAAGTTACTAGGAAATGTATTAAAACGCTGACTAGACCTGAAAAATACATAAAAAGGACAACCTCGTGGCATGCTTTGCAAAAAAGGAAAATGGATGGATGTACACCATGGATGAAAATGAAAGTTTTTTATACAAGTGGGGGAGTAGAAAGTATAACAAATAATTTGGAATTTGTAAAGCAAGAATTTTGGTCAAAGTAGAATGTCTAGCAAAACGTCCACATATCTCAAACAGTACTCATATGTCTAAAACAACATCCACATGTTTAAATTCAAATTATTGTATATCCTTTGTCTAACCGTGGATGAGCAATTGATTATAAGAATGCAAGTAAGAATGACCATTCTACCCTTCAATCTTACTAAATGTCAATGAATTAATTCCTTGACTTTGCCATCAAAAATTCTCTTAACGATAGATGGTAAATTTTCTTTCATTCTTATTGAATTTGACAATTTTCTTGTTTATTTTTTTCCCACTATCTTTTAAACAATATTTTTTGTCCAACCCTGTCCTATGTGAATAATATTACTTGATATTTCATAATACGTTTGGATGTCTAAGTTGAAGTCTCAAAAACCAATATTGAAATTCTCAAATGGCGTGAAGGTGAATTGATTATGCATGCCACGTCAAAATTATCCTTTGCTACATTGTTGCTATGAATTTGTTACATCAATTCCTACATGAGTAGGGGCCTAGATTAAAGAATTATTCATGTGAAATTGCCCGCCCTGTTGGCGTTGGCATAGAGGCAACATGGCAGCCACATGGCGACCACTCATGATTTCCAAAGACTATGTTATGGCAAACGTCTCCAAAAATCTTATTGAAATGAGACCCCAATTTTCTATAATTTTCCACATTTATGGGCTTGTCCACTATAACAGATTTTTTGGACATCCAAGAAAACATGGTTGACATTCAAAAAAACGTAACTACTATGTTACGGGCTTGTCAAAAAAAGTGTGGATTTCTTCTAGTATTAGGTTAGTTACAATTCATTTACATGTTATTAAATGATTTAGACCTCATTGATTATCAATTATCGTTGTTACATATTTATCAAACTTTATGTGATCTGACCTTATGTAGTTTTGCTGTCATTTTTACTATCAATTATGGTTGTTAGACAAGTGTATTAAAGTAGAACCACCCATACCCAACCTGTAGGGGGTAGTTATTTCCAACCAAGATTGGAACAAATTTCCAACCAAAGCTTGGAATGTTTTTTTTTCTCCTTTTCAAGGTTGGGACTAGTAAGGTCATCATACATGTCCCAAAGTAGTGAGCAAGAAAGTAGTTCTAGAATGATCAAAATTGATTGACTCTAGACATTGGACATGGGTCTAAACCAATTTTTGCCTTTCAAATTAATAGTAATTTTAGTTTAAGCGATAAAATTACCAAATTTTTGGCAATACTCATCATTTCTATCTTTGCACCTCCGAAATATTTGTTACACCTAATAGGACTCCAGATTATGTCCACAATTGCTTAATTGATCAGTTATGGGTGACTTTACTTTAGATTTTAGGTGATTTGGTTTTTTGTAGATCCACTGTCATTTTCACTATTAATTATGGTTACTATACAAGTGCATTAGATTTTAAGTGACATAAATGTATATATTTCCATTGTCATTCTCATTATCAATTATGGTTGTCAAATAAGCTTATAAAAATGTCAAGTAATGTGACTTAATATAGTTCCACCATCTTTTTCCCTGTCATCTAAGCTGTCACTAGTAGGAAAATACAAGGCCTTCTTGTAAAAACTCTATTGGTTTACATTCACTTGTCTAATTGATTAGGAGACCTTGATAAAATATGTAGTATATTCGTGAGTATATTCACTATAAGAAACCCGCATCTTAGGTGGTATTTTGTAATTTTTTCAGACGGATTTTAGGTGATGTCAAAACAAAAAAACTTGTATCTTTTTTTGTCAATAATCACGTCTAATATAACATCTAGATTGGACGTGATTATTCACAAAAAAAAATACAAGTTTTTGAACTTCACCTAAAATTTGTCTGAAAAAATTACAAAACGCCACTTAAGACGTGGGTTTCTTATAGTGGTTATAAGCACCTTTCATGGTTATAAGATACTTTTATTATAGGTGTCTATATGATAGGTACCTATTTTATAAGCACCTTCCATAACTATAGGATATTTATATTATAACTATATATGTTGTAAACACCTTCAGTTTGTAGTTATATGATATTTATATCACATGTGCTTATATTATAAGCACCTTCTATGGTTATAAAGTGTACTTATTTATAGGTACGTATGTTATAAGCACCTTCAATAGATGTAGAGTACCTATTTACACCTAGACTCAAGGCTTGTAAACTCGCATTTCTAGGCTTACATGCTAGTGTTGTTGTGCAATATAGGATCCACAATTATGTACTTCTATTGTCATTTTCATTGTCATTTGTCACTCTCATTGTCATTTAAGCTTTAATGCATAACATATAACCATATACTTCTATTATCATTCTCATCGTCATCTAAACTTTAGTAATGACAGGTCCATAATTATATATTTTCATTGTCATTCTCATTGCCATCTTAGCTATACTGTAGGACCTATAATTATCAAATGGCCCGGCAAATGGCACTAACCAAAGAACTTGAAATATTCCTCTCCTTCTCTTTTTATTATATTTTGGATACAATATTCAAACTTCTTTTGTTTGTAAGGTAAAATATATGATCCAAACTATCGAACTTAAAAAGTTGACATCAAGAACTAATTTCCTACATTTAGGGACATCAAATGTATAAATTTGTTACAGAGAGTTGGTTCGGAATACACTTAACTAAGTACTTTTAATTGAATCAAAGTCCTTTGCCATATGTGACTAAGTTCCACCAAAGGTGGAAACACCCACTTCCAACACTATACCCTAAATCAATCTTGAAAATATGTAGACATGGGAAGTCCAAAATGTACATCTTGCAAACATGAATGCAATAAACAATTTTGGATATACCATGTATTTAAACTTCACAACTTCATATCATATTCTCATATATTCCAAAAATAAAGTAAAACTCATAATTTTCAATTGCTAATGTGTTAAAAAATAATTTAATGGGTTGATTCCACTTCAAAGTAAGCAGAAAATGTGAAATTGTTTAACCTTTTAACTTTGAAGGAAGCCATAAATGGCATATGAAAAATTCTACATGTAGTATGCCTTGGAGCTTTATGCTAAAGGGCACATCCCAAAGAAAGACTATTATCCCAATGAAAGCTTTCACATCTTTGTCAAATTTCTTCACAACATATGGACAACCTCCTTTACTTTGCCTACAAATGGACAGTTCCCTTCTCTTCACTCAAAGTCACATTCCAAGAATTGGCTTGGTACTAATTTAACTTACTCCACTTGCACTAACTCTTGCCATAAACTTTCACATCTTTATTAGACTTCTTTGCTAGCAAATGGACAACTCCCTTTACTTTGCATTAGCTCCTGCCATAAGCTTTCACATCTTTGCTAGACTTCTTTGCCAGCAAATGGATGGCTTTCTTCTCTTCACTCCAAGTCACATCCTAAGAATTGGCTTCGCACTAACATAATTTATTCCACCTGCATTATTTAGCTCCTGCCATAAGCTTTTACATCTTTGTCAAATTTCTTTACTAGCATATGGACAACTCCCTTCTCTTCACTCGAAGTCGCATCCTAAAAATTAGCCTGGTACTAACATAACATACTCCACTTGCATTAGTTCCTGCCATAAGCTTTCACATCTTTGTTAGACTTCTCTGCCAGCAAATAGACGGCTCCCTTCTCTTCCCTTGAAGTTGCATCCTGACACTAACTTAACTTACTCCACCTGCATTAGTTTCTGCCATAAGCTTTTACATCTTTGTTAGACTTCTTTGCCAGCAAATGGACTACTTCCTTTACTTTGCCCACAAATGGACGGCTCCCTTTTCTTCACTTAAAGTTGCATCCTAAAAATTAGCCTAGTACTAACTTAACTTATTCCATCTGCGTTAGTTCTTGCCATAAGCTTTTACATCTTTGTCAGATTTTTTTGTTGGCATATGGACAGCTCCCTTTACTTTGCCCACAAATGGACGTCTCCCTTCTCTTCACTTAAAGTCGCATCCCAAGAATTAGCCTGGCACTGACATAACATACTCCACCTGCATTAGCTCTTGCCATAAGCTTTCACATCTTTGTTAGACTTCTTTGCCAGCAAATGGACGGACCCCCTTTTCTTCACTCGAAGTTATATCCCAAGAATTGGCTTCGCACTAACATAGCTTACTCCATTTGCATTAGCTCTTGCCATAAGCTTTCACATCTTTGTTACACTTTTTTGCCAACAAATAGACAACTCCCTTTACTTTGCATTAGCTCTTGCCATAAGCTTTTACATCTTTGTTAGATTTCTTTGCTAGAATATGGACAACTCCCTTTACTTTGCTTACAAACTTAGGAGGTGCATTTAGTTCTACTACAATAAACCACGTGCGAACAAGTGGTTTCTAATAAACTATAATTTCAACCTAAAATTTTGAGCATTGTTTTGATAATGACTAAAGAGTTCTATTGCCAAAATTTCTAACTCAAATAAAATATGAAATGACTTCTAGAAGAAATTGAAAATGAGCTAAAATGGCATGTTTTTCAACTCAAATAATTACAGAGAACACATTTAGATGACCATTGAATCAATATTAAACTCAAAATGAGCTTTCAATAGAGAATTATTTTTAGGAATTTTTTATCCATTTTTTAGACAATTTTTTCTTATATAATATAAGTGTGTGAAAGTTATTATTCAGTTCCATAGTGTATCTTTTTACTTCAAAAATTTGTAACTAATTATTATTAACAAACAAAAATATCATTAATTCAAAACATATATTTTCAAAGTAAGAAAATCTATTCATATTTTATTTTTTTATTTTTATTTAAAATTCAAAAAGTATATAGGGAATCCAAAGTTTTGTTCGCACGTGGATTCTAATGGATACTCTAAATAAACTCTCCGAGCCTACAAATGGATGACACCTTTTTCATCACTTAAAGTTGCATCTTGAAAATTAGCCTGGCACTAACTTAACTTACTCCACCTGCATTAGCTCCTACCATAAGCTTTTACATCTTTATCAGATTTCTTTGCTGATATATGGACAACTCCCTTTACTTTGCCCACAAATGGACGGCTTCCTACTCTTCACTTGAAGTCGCATTCTAAAAATTAGCCTGACACTAACATAATATACTCCATCTGCACTAGCTTTTGCCATAAGCTTTCACATCTTTGTTAGACTTTTTTGCCAGCAAATGGACGGCTTCCTTCTCTTCACTTGAAGTCACATTCTAAGAATTGGCTTGGCACTAACTTAACTTACTTGACCTGCATTATTTAGCTCCAGCCATAAGCTTTTACACCTTTGTCAGATTTCTTTACTAGTATATAGACAACTCCCTTTTCTTCACTTGAAATTGCATCCTAAAAATTAGCCTGACACTAACATAATATACTCCACCTGTATTAGCTCTTGCCATAAGCTTTCACATCTTTGTCAGATTTCTTTGCCAACAAATGGACGGCTCCCTTCTCTTCACTGGAAGTCACATCCCAAGAATTGGTTTGGCACTAACTTAATTTACTCCACCTGCACTAGCTCTTGCCATAAGCTTTCACATCTTTGTTAGACTTCTTTGCCAGCAAATGGACGGCTCCCTTTTCTTCACTCAAAGTCACATCCCAAGAATTGGCTTGGCACTAACTTAATTTACTCCACCTGCACTAGCTCTTGCCATAAGCTTTCACATCTTTGTTAGACTTCTTTGCCAGCAAATGGACGGCTCCCTTCTCTTCACTCGAAGTCACATCCCAAGAATTGGTTTGGTACTAACTTAACTTACTCCACCTATACTTTACTAATGATGGTAAATAGTGTTGGCAACACTGATTATGAAGCACAACACTAAATATCAACAATCATGTTAATGTTACCAATACTAAATGTCAGCATAGATACTATTTGTCAACTACCGCATATCAATTTTTTAGAAGTTTACATTTAGTGTTACCTATTATTTCATCAAATTGCATTGAAAAAAATATAAACCTAAACATATAAATGCCTATCCAAATGAATACTTTATTAAATAGATAATGTTAACTCTAATGTCAACTAATTGAAGTTTAGAGTGGGCAAGATAAAAGTGCAGGTAACGCTATTTACCATCGTTCGTGTAGCTCCTTGCCATTAGCATCCCAGTCAATCATTGAAGCTTGGTTTACAATAGCCATTTGTCTCAGTCCTTGTTTTAACGCCCAAGCATATTGTATGTAGATTGTTTTGTATTGTAAAACCGTAGGCCAATTTTGGACATTTAAAGGTTAAAAGTGACCGATCGGAATAGGTGCTTTCCACCTTAAACTGAAAAAGGCCTGCCATTGCAGCAAAATTTCCCCACAAATTGGTTGCTATTTTTGTATCCCCAATAGTTTTGTCTTGTACCTTAGCACCTGGTGCAAACCCACCTCTCATCTCATCTCCTGGGTCGTTATGATAAAAAAATCTGAGGTTGTGTCGAATGAAATTTCCTGCTTTTGCCCCGCATCCCCAAGCACTGTCAGCCGCATTAATGAAATGGATTCAGGGCCTCCGTCCACAGGGCAGGGCTCACAGTGCAGATGCGTGAGTGATGAGTGAGCAAGCCATCCCATTCAGAAGTGCCCACCTTCTACCATAATGCAGAAACAACAGGAGAGCTTACCGTACAATCATTGTGAGCAGCACAAAAGCTGGGAGCAAATCCACAAAAAAATAAACTAATTTAAACTTATCAATTCATAACCTTCTTTCAAAACCTTCTTCCGTACCAAAGGTTGGTGTTTTGTATTTGTGGAAACAAAAAACAAAATCAAAAGAATCCTTCTTCAGTACGAGCAATGCGATTCCGTTTCATTTGAGTCAAAAAACACACACAGAAACACCTTCTTGCAAGCCTTCACTCACTGGCACTGATTTTCCTTGCATGACGAGAATAGTTCCGTGAAAGCTCAAGGAAACACGACTCTAGGAGTCTAGGAAGTGTTTGCGCAACCATTGTTTGTACGGGTGTCCCTCTCTTTTTCCAGTACACTCAAGTCTCTCTTTATTGCACTGGTGCCGGCACAAATGATTTTTCCACACAAGTGTGTTCTCAAATCGACACGTGGAAGGGGGTCTCAATCGGAATTGGCACTCAACAGCAGGAGAGGAGAGATTTTCCGAAGATACACTGAGGATTTGAAATTCGACGGAGAGGGTTGAGTGTAATTCGAATTTGCACCAAAAAAGCAATTGCAAAGGGAGAAAAAGAAGAAAAAACCTCTGATCCGTACTAGGGCAACATGAATTGAGAATGAAGATAGTTCTACAGTACCAACCCTGGAGGTTCATGTGGGCGTAAATAGTGAGTGCGAACTGTTCGTGGTAGCTCCTTTTCGAAGGAGTTTCGGGGAAGATTTGAGTTGATGGCAAGTGCACGAGCAATGCCCACATTACCAATTCAAAATTTGAGAAAAGAAAAAGTCTAATTATAAACACATGAGATATGAAATATCTGAGAGAAATCAATGGGTAATAATACCGTACACGAAAGGCACCGGCTTTTCTCAAATGTTTCCAGAACAATGTTTCGGAGGGAGGGGCAATTTCATGTAACATACGGTACAGGTACCCTAGAAGAACTCCTCACAACCTTAAACCCCGCCCCCCCAATTCTCAATCATTTGCGAAGAGTCCAATTGTCTGGATTCTCCCGCACCTGACTCGGTGCCCATTCTCTGCAATCTGAAACGAAGAGACGGAATCTGCATCCACACCTGCTCTCTTATCAACAGAATTTCGCATCAACAATTCGCTGCAATGCGTTATTCGCTTGCAGAAGCATGAATCTGAACATACAAGTGCAAATCTCTTGAATGACGAGACTTTATCTCCATCTCCATCTCCACAACGCTCATGAACCGTACCTGCCGAATCATCCCGATGCCACCAATGTGCAAATGAAAGTCATTAGCAAGACGTACCTCATTTCAGGAAGAAATTTGATGTGCACGCGGCAACATTAACAGGGATTCTGAAATCGTGTCTTCCGGCGTCGAGTGTACAATTCCGAGTCTCTCGAATACTTTAGTACCGAGGATCCCTTTGCGGTGTATAGATACGGTGAGACACTTGTCCCAGAGACTCATTGATGAGCGGGATATGCAAGCTCAATCTCCGCCACAGGATGTGTGTTTAATTACTGTTCCCCGCACAGGACAGTTGGGGTGTTCAGAGCGGCGGGCTGGAGACTGATCGTAAAGAACGCAGCCTGGAGCTAGTATTCACAATAATTAATGCAGCACCGCAAGGAGATGGCCGGCGGGCACAGATTTAATGGAAGCATGAATGTGCAGCCATGGAAGCATTCAAAAACCCACGACTCCAGTAGCTCCGGCGACGGAGTAAATAATAACTTAATCTTACTAAATGGGGTGGGTGAATTCCCAGGAGGACTGCGCCAGCAGGCGGGGGAGTAGTGGGGAGAACCACAGAAGGCGGCGTGGAAAACGAGGTGGCGCTCGCTCGCTCGCTCGCTCGGGGGCTATAAACCAGCGCAGAAATTGAAAAAGGAAAGGTGCGCGGCCAATACAAATCCATGGTTGGTTGGTTGGCCAGCCACCTCTGCATGGAAGATTCATCACAAGATACCGCAGCAGTACAGTAGTTTACGTTAGTAGAAATCTAGGGTGGGGTTGCTGATGCTGTCGTGATGCTGATGCCGCGAGCTGAGCCGCATTTACGGTGCGGAGATCCGGCGCTGCCCGTAGCAAACTAAGGGCCAGATGGAAATGAAATGAAGGGGGGGAAATGGGAAAAAACCAAAAGCAACCAGAAGCATGCACCGCAGAAGAAGTGGCAGTGATTGCGACGGAGCGACTGAGCGAGGAAGTTATCAAGGGACGTGCCAGGTCAGGCGGGGTTTGAGGGGGGGAGGGGGACCCGGGCGGGCGGCCAGTCAGGCCAGGCCAGTGCAGTGCCGTAGTGTGTGGGCAACCTTTTCTACGCTCGCACAAGTACGTAACGTAACAGTAGAACCACTCCAGCGAGCGCCCCCAAATCCTCGTGCTTCCTCACGAATCTCTCGGTTTTCAGGTCGACTACCAGTCCAGTCCACTCATCGTGGTCATCCCAGAGGTACTGTCGCGCCTAGAAATCTGCAACCCGACACCTGTGGTGGGAGTGCAACGCAACGTTCGCCAGTGTTTCGTTCGTTCGTTCGTTCGTTCTGGTTCTTAACTTCCTTACCCAGCTGCTGCATCGAAACATCGTGGGAATCTGCCTAATATGGTCTGCATGGCGCTCGTGCATCGGGACCGAGACTTTTCCACAACCGACGGCGGGCCGGTGATGAGCGGATCGGCACGGAACATATCAACCCCCCGCTGGACCTGCTCGCCGGCCGGAATCCCCGCCTCACACATTGCAAGTGGCCTTCAGTCTCCTTCCGGGTACATTTATCACCGCCCCACACAGTCAACGTCGCTGCTGCTGCCCGAGATCCATACCAACCAGGACATTCAAAAAAGCGTTTCGTCGGCTACTGACGGCCAACTAAAGGAAAACAAATGAATATGCGCTTAGGGTGGCCTTTACTGGGGAAGGATGCAATGGCGACATCGCCACTGAGATGGCGGTGATGATGAAATGAATTGAGATTAATGGGTAATGGCCTACTGTAGCGGTGGGGTTGAACTGAAGTGAAGTGACAGAGCGGTAGGTCGAATTATTGAATGAAGTGACGGAGGCTGCTGCGAGGAAATCATGCCGCAGCGGAGGGCCGGGCGGGGAAAGGGGGCAGAGGACGAGAGAGTGAGAGCGGCACGGCATGGGCCTCTGGGGGAGCAGGGAAAACGGGGATCCCACGTGGGACCAATACCAGCAGCAGCAGCAGCAGGAACAGCAGGAGGCGCAGCAGCAGCAGCAAAATCTCGGGTGGGACTGACGGACTCTCCCGAAGAACGACGACAGCGTGATGAGCTCTAAGTTAAGCAGAGCCCCGAGTAAAAGTTAGAAGCCATGATCCATCGTAGTGGTGGGTGCATTCCCTCGGAGCAGCGGCAGGTGGTCTAGGAACGGCCTTCATTTCGGGGGTGGGTTGCATCTAGGTGCGTTCCTAGAGCTTGCGCTCAGGGGAGAGGAAAGGAGGTTCGCTTTTAGGTGCTGCAACCTCTCTCAGTCTACTGACGGGACGGGGACTGACGACTCGGACGACGGTGCCTGGCCCATGTTCTGGTCCTTTTCGGTTGTGCAGCGAGAGTCATGCCACGGCATCCCATTGTGGCAGCCCCACTAAGACGACGGTATTGTCTTGTTTGCCTTTCACGCCACACCCCAGTCGTCATCCCTCTTCCACCACCCACTGCTTTGGCCTCTCGCCCTTTGCACTGCCGCGTTTAGCACTTTGGCTGTGCCTGCGCCTGGGTTGTGGATGTTCGGCACCCGTTTAGTACCCGTGATTTTAGTGGTTTTTTTTCTTCTAGGCAGTTTGGAGAGGAGTAACGAATTGTAGCACATCCTGAGCCTCGATTGCGGAAACCCTCAACCCCCGTACAGCCGAGGGGCGGACACCATGTTAATGGAACGCCCCAGAAGAGATCAATTGGGCAATTGCATGCTGCAGCAGCAGCGGGTGTGGGTGTGGTGATAGTACTCTGCGCACCCGTTGTGGTGCGGCTTGGTGCTCACTTCCGCCGGTTCGCTTGATATGGTACTCCCGAGTTCCCCGACTTGAATGTGTTCATGTTTGGGCTTGTGGTGGATGCTTCCGGGTTTGAGGTCTTCGGAGGAATATCGTTACCAGGGGCAGCAAATTAGGGTTACAGGGTGGGGGGAAGCACAGGGAACTCCCACAACAGGAACACCACGTCGCGTTGAGGCCACGTAGTCGCAGAGCTCTTTCAATTACCTGGCATGAACCTCGATGGCGCATTTTTCTTAAAATAATCAATTGTTGCAAGCTTTCTGTTTCTGCCGGGTAGGGTGGATTCACGGGATTGTTGGGAAGGCCTTGGGGCCCGGAACTCATGGCGTCGTGATTCCCGGCACAGTGGGCCGTACCTTAGGGTTCTCGTAGTGCTGTCTCTTTCATGGAGCTCTGTCGCGGGGTCACGCTGCACAATTCCTTACGGGTCGTCGTAATATTGTTATTTCCGCGCTGGCAGTCGACCTTTTCGGGAAGAGCTGAAGTTTCAAAGCTCAAGAACTGGGTGTTGTAGGAATCCTGAAAATTCAGGGAATTCGTATTAATGGATGGTTAATTCTACAGGTCGTGATAATTTCGAGAGGGTTTTCGCAGTGACTTTAGTGATATTTATTCCTCATTCGGGCGGCATTGGAGGGAATGTTCGAGTTTCTGATGCTTAACAATGAGTTAACTGCAGAGTAGAGATTATATTAGCTGCCGCGGACGAGGACTTGAACACGGTACACGCTCCTTCTTTCGAAGAAGTTCGAAGGCCAACCAGCTAGACGCGTATAGGTTTCGAAATTTGGGCAAGAGTTTTACTCGATCACGTGTTCAAATGTGTGACGCAAATTCATGGGGGCTTGAATTAGGAGACGTGTTCAGGTGTTTTAGAATGCTTGCGGGGATCATACGTCGTCACTGAGTTCTTGCAATTCTCTTATCTTACGTGACCTTGTGGTTCTTATATTACCTCCAAATCACAGCCTGCGTCACTGGTTATGGAATTAACACACCCTGGGAAGTACATAAGATGCTTTCGTCAGGATTCTATCGCACGAAGAATTAGTAAGATCAGGGTTAAGGAGTATTGCTGAGAGGGGAGCCCTGATTAGGGCAATGCTTCAGAAGTCACGCTTTGTAGCAGCATTGTGAGCTTTTTATTCGAAATCGAGAACATTACTTGTTGAATGTGAGATGAGTTTGGATTTTTCATGCTTTTGACTGTCTTTCGTTATTTTAATATGGGATATTTTGTTGATGATCAGTTCCGAACTGATATAGATGGAGGCACTTGAGAAACCGAAGGACAAACGGACGAAGTCAGGTGGTGGTCATGGCATAAAAAGTAATGCTGCTATGTTGGATCCTGTGGCTGCTACTCAGCAACATGTAAGACTACGTATCAAGCTCCCAGTGTCGCCTGCAAGAAATTCGGGCGGGTCTATGAAAGGTTCGAGGCCCACTACCTCCAGTAAACCGGCAACAGTCACACACGAAGAGCCGGCAACCTCAGACCTCAGTGATCACAAGTCGAGTGGCACCGAGCCTACTTCACCTGCCTCTGAATACCAGAATCTCTCAAATACATCTTTGAAAGAACTCCGGGTAACTTTGGATTTTGTGCAGTCTTGCCGAGTTTACACACGTTTGGGGTTTTGTGAAATGACCGACCTTGGGGTCTGTAGTTTTACCAGTGCTTGCTACACTGTTTGGGAAAATATATGTAATATGATTTCTGTTTTGGTAAATTGCTTTAGTAGTGTAAAATTTTGTTGGTTTTCGCGCACATGCTCATTTATATTTTTGGAACTGGATGTTTCTTTTGACCTTCTTTTTGTTTCTGTCTCTTGTGTCTCGCGTTTTGTTTTGTTGGTTTTTGAAACTGCTGTGTCGTCTTTCTCCGCACGCAATGTGCATTACGACACTTCACGTCTAGTTAGGGTAGTTTCACTTCATGCAGCAACTGAAGGAATTTGTCTTGCTTTCTTGGGTGCAGAGAAGATATGAGGCTAAGTTTGGGACAGTCACACTGTCTAATAATAGCGATTATCTGAAAAGAAAACTAGCGGGTCAATGTGGTGCGTACTGTTACTTGGTTACTTATACTGCCTTTGTGCATAATAATTTTTCTTTCAACTTTCAATGCTTTTTCTGACCTACAAGTCTATCGTGAGCCTGATAGTAGTCGGGGGCTTTTCTGTGCGTAGGTCCTCCCCGCCTACGGAGAGGAGGTGTGGAGCATGATGTAGGAGCTGGGAAATCTCCAAAGAGATCTCCCACTAACAGGAGACGGTACACACTGGCCTCGTCGCTTATTTGGATCAGTTCACCTTCAGGGTGAATAGTTTTTGTCGGTGGTAAATAGGTTAAATATGTTATGAATTTGGAGGTACATTATGCAAAGCGATTAGTGCCTCTTCTGTGGGCGACCTCTTAGAGTTTCAGCACAACAGTGTTTCTGGTCCCAGGTGGAACTTGGTCTTGGAATTGAGTGGGGATGGTCTTTTTACTGGGTTGCAGAAAGGTGGAAGAAGTGTTGGAAACAGATGCTCGGGGTTTGGAAGGAGAGGAAGATCTCGAATTGTTGCTAGAAGCGGATGGAGAGGACGAAGACACAGAACCAGACTGTGGTTTGCTAGATGCAGGTGCCTCGACACCCCTGAAGAAGCAACGAAGTGGTCGAAAGGACGGAGGTGCTAATCAGTGGACGAATCAAGCTGACGAGATCCGGCGGATTGTGCGAAAGAAGAGGCGCAATAGAGCATTTCCTCCGCAAACACTAGTTTGGGCAAAGCTTGAAGATCGACCATGGTGGCCTGCTAGGGTAGGTCCATCGTTTGGAATGTTGCCAGGTTTGAAGATGTCTTATGAGTTCAGGATTCTAGCGGAGACATATCCTTAATTGAGAAATTGTGCCTCTAGATTTTCATTGGTTCTTTGACTTTCTGAAAACCTGGTCTCTTTTCAAGATGATAAAATGTAGTTTGAATCCTTATTCTCTATCGACTTCTGAATGATTTTCTATCAGCTTAATATGAACTTCTACGGTACATTGAGTTTTCGGCCATCGTAATTACATTTTCTACTTGCGCACTGAACACTTGGTGTAGACCGCCAGGTGCAACTGTCTTTGTGCTTCCGGTCTTTTACTTTTTAGCTGTCACTGTTGTCGTTCCTGAATTCAGACTGAAGTCGTGGCGCTACTTTGCGGCAATGCGTTGTATACCTGGTAACTGAAGTTGTGCTTTGTGTCCGTGTTGCAGGTGGTCAATCTTGAGGAGTTGCCAGAATTTCTGCTAGAGTACGTCCATACTTAAATTTGTTCTTGTACGCCGTTTGTAAATGGAAGCACATGGAAGGGCAATCAATTTCGATGATGCACATATAAATATGGCTGGACTGTGCTCACTAGATTTAATGTGGGGGTTTTCAGGAAGAAGTTGGTGGGATGGACGTGCGTGGAGCTTTATGGCTTGCCAGCCAGTGATGAGCAGCGATTGTATGTCACTCCCTCTTCACAATGATTAATGGACGTATATGCTTTTAATATCTCTATGGACGGGATCGAGCAGTTTTGATTTCAATGTTTGGTTTTGTCTTCAGGGCTTGGCTGAAAAGAGAAAATTTGGCCTCGTACAAGAAGTTTCGAAAGGACTTTAATGAGCAGGTTAGGTACCTCCTATACCTTAAGCATGTTTTCGTGTTCTGAAATAAATTGCTGCACTGCAGTGTCGTTATGAAAATGGGATCATGTTAGAGGTAAAACCGGGGGTTTCCTTCATTTCCTCTTTTTTCTTTGTTGAAGTGTAAGATTTCTTTGATAGTTATTAGATAAGATGCTGAAACGTGCTTATGTGTGTCCTGCAGAAGTATCCAGAGCGATTTGAAGACGGGAATTTTCAGTTGGCACTTAAGGAAATTTCCGAGGAAGCGAGACGCAGAAGAAACTCAGATAACACTTCTTTAGGCAACAAGTTCTTCATAGACGAGAGAAATTCATCTATGGAGATGCGTTCTACTCCTAACACTTCCTCCAGTGACGAGAACGGGTCCGAAGCCCCGACACGTCTTGTGAAGGAGACCTATGACACCGAGAAGAAACACCTGAAACATAGGGCTGAGATCGTTCAAGGGAAATTGAAGCAGATGAGGATGAAGAATGTGCACGGATTACAGGCGGAAGACTTCAAGCCAGCAAGGCTCTTGTGGGCAAATAAAGGGGACGAAGAGGAATTGCCATCCAATTTTAAGAAGACTAAAGATGACGGTGGAAATATGTCTCGTAAGAGGAAGAGACCTGTTGTGGATGATTCACATCAAAAGGAGGATTCACACGGTACCTCTGACGAGGCTGAGGACGTAATGCTTCCTGATTCTCCTCCGAAAAAGGCAGCGAGTGACTCCAAGTTCAATCGGCAAAGCTCTGGGAAGAAGATGAATCGAAGCTTTTCGAATGACTTGGTGAAGACTGACAAGGATGGGTCTCAGAAACCCAAGAGAACTGGGGAAGATGGGGTGAGCCAGAAGTTTTTTAGTCGTCATTGATGACCGGAGCATTTGATTGTTCACATTCATTTATTATTTATGATGATGTACCTGAAAGTAGCTTTCCAGTTGGAGAAATGTGATTATAAATAGAATATAGACCGTGGTAAGTATTGTTCACTTATGTAATTAGAAAAACTTAGAAAGTGAGAACGAGAAGGGGTTATGTTACAAGTGGTCGGTTTGTAGGTTTTTATGGTTTGTGGGTACATTGGCAGTATTATTATGACTGCGAGGTTTGCGGCATTGGTGGTGAACTGTTGTGCTGTGATCTCTGCCCTCGCGTTTACCATTTGGACTGTTTGACGCCTCCCCTTAAGGTACCTTTCTATCATTTCTGTCTACCCTTCAATCATGTATTTTATGCCGAGTCAAATTATGCTTCATAGCAGTTAGTGCAGATGGTTTAAAGGTGTGGTGGATGTTTTTTTTTGTGTGTGAAGCGCACTCCCCCAGGCAAGTGGGTATGCCCTATATGCCGTGATCGATCAGGGGCGTTGAGGTCAGCTACCCAGTTTGCAGATTCAAAGCTGCAACCTAAGTTAACCAAGGGTGGTGAGGATCCCTCAGCACGTGTTGTACACAAGGTACTTTATGTTTGCCAGATAGTGAAGATGAGCTCATTGTAAATTTTTTTCACCGGATTTTGAGCGGATATATATATGTTTGTCCACAGTGCACTTGGAGGTGTAATGAGCATGACATGATTTTGACAGATATGGCGGAAAGAAAAACCCGCAGGGCCAGTCGTATCTTCGGACGATTCCGGCAGGAGAAAGAGAGAGGACTTTGATTCAAAAAGACGGAGGAAGCGTGCGAAGTCCAAAGGTGAAGATGGTTCTAAAGATGGCGGTCAGAGAAAGCTCAATTGTGGTTATTGTGGCGTTGAAACTTCTTCACTGAGAAGCTCCGGTTTATGTGACAAATGCCATTCAGAAACCAGGGCAGGCAGCGTTAGCGACCATCCTGATGGCAGTGCGCCTGCCGAATGCGTGGAGATAAATCAACCTGTCAAAGAGAAGAAGGTGTGTGTTTCTCATTTCCGTTTTGGTCCCTCGTCAAGGTTTTCTTTGGTATTTTTGTGCTTCAAGCTTGGATCTGAGCTTTCTGTTGTCAAGTAGATCAGGTTGAGCACCCTTTGAAGAATGATTTGAGTACTTCTAAATCATATCTCGTCACCACTTCTAGTGCTTAAGGAATGCATTCTTTACTTTGATCAGCTGTTTCTATGTGCAAATAGAGCGCATGAAGAGCAGCTCATTCATTTCTATGTTGTCTTGTTCAGAAGTCAAGAAGATGCCATACGTGTGGAGAGCGAGGTATTGTAGTTAGCTGTGAGAGTTGCTCACGTACTTTCCACAAGGAATGCCTTGCTCCTTCACAGGTACATTTTACTGTCGTTGGTTTGTTTGCTCTTTGTTTTTCTTTACGGATTTCTTCTACGCAGGATTGGGTAACTATATACGTTCTGCATTAGCGGTGGTTTGAAAAGTGTTTGTCAGCAGTGTACTTCCAGCTTATTCTTACTGCAGGAGATTATGTAGGGTGTTATTTTATTAACCACGACGAGTTTTGACTTCTTGTCTTCTCTTGCAGAGGTCACAGAAAAATCTGAAGATTTGCTCGAAATGCAATGCTGTAGGCGATCATAAGTTTGAGGATGAGCAACCTTCTGGTGCCGTCTCTGCTGAGGTTAGAATTTGAGTTTTGATCTTTAACCTTTTCTTCTTCAACCATTATCATCGATGAGTAGGGTTGCTTAACTGCTAAAGTACCAAGACGCCCATTATGGGTCTGATGTATTTTATGAAGTTCTGAGAAGTTCGTATGTAGGCTTTGGGGTTCAATTTTGTTTATTGTTTTGACTAAAAACTTGCAATGCTATTCACTGATTTTTGCATAAATCAAATTTGCATATAAAGTTTTCGCCCATGCGGAGAAATCAGAAAGTGAATCTCACAGAATCGTATCACTACTGAAGGGAAGAGGTTTGGAAAATGCTTTCATGCAGGTTCAGTGTATTCTTGGTTGTCGAATTGCGACCAGTGAGGACGCACCTTCGTCAAGACACGTTACTGAGTTGGGAAAAAGCGGCGGACTGAAGGATGTTAAGGAGGAGAATATTAACGGCTCTGAGACAGGTGTAGCGAAAGGCCCCGTCGATGCTGCAGGTGTGGAGTGGAAGGTAGTGAAAAGAGTACATTCTTTGGGCATGGCATCACCAGCTGAGCCAATGGAAATAGATTCCCCGGACTTAATGAAAGAGCAGTCAGGAAGCAAAATAGGAAGATTTTTGGAGGACACATCCGAACGGGTTACGACCAAAGACTCAACAAACACAACACATTCATTGCCAAGTAATGGTGCTATTGCAGACGTTGAAGATCCTCCATTTGTGATTGAGATTGGAGGCCACTATGTAGGAAAACCACCACTTGACATTGTTGCAAATACTGATGTAAATAAGGAAGTCGGAAGCGGGGGGTTGTCTAACTCTGTTGCTAAAGGGGAGCTCACAGCGAAGAGTAAAGAAATCCAGAGTAAAAGTGGCACGGTTACAGATGCTGTTGTTTCACAGGATGAAGGAAATCATACAGAGTCTGTGAGAGTTATCGGTGACCGCAACGGTACCGACAAGGTAGCTGAACAGGTATCAAAACTGGAGTTTCTTGTGAAGTGGCTAGGCAGGTCTCACATACACAATGAATGGATTGCTGAGGAGAAGCTAAATTCCATCGCTAAACAAAAACTGGAAGAATATGTAACAAAGCATGGGACAGCTCCCTCGATTACAATGGATGACCAATGTTTACAGCCTCAACGAATATTGGGCCGGAGAGCAAGGAAGAATAGCCCTGCTGAAGTCTTGGTGAAGTGGCACAGCTTGCCGTATGATGATTGCACTTGGGAAGAAGAGCGGCATCCGGTTATTGCCGAGAATCCTGAGCTTCTTCAAGCTTTTGAGCGCTTTGAAGCAGTTGCAAAGCAGGCCAATGTGATGACAGGTGACAGTCGCCCTTCAGTGATTGAAGAACTTACTGAGCAGCCGGAGTGGTTGAAAGGGGGAAGTCTTTTGTACCCTCATCAGCTGGAAGCGCTCAACTGGCTGAGGAAAAGCTGGTATCGGCGTCGACATGTGATACTTGCGGACGATATGGGCTTGGGGAGGACGATATCTGCATGTGCGTTCCTCGCCTCTATCTACCGGGAGTTTCATGTGAACACTCCTTGCTTGGTTCTGGTGCCCCCCTCCTCTATGTCTCGTTGGCAGGCAGAATTCTCTGTATGGGCACCTTTCTTGAACGTCATTGAGTATCACGGAACTGCTCATGGAAGGTCTGTTATTCGAGAGTACGAGTGGTATGCCAGCAAATCAGGAGATCAAGGGAAGCATGCAGATTCGCAATTATTGAAGTTTAATATCATGTTGACATCGTATGAGACTGTGGTTGCCGATTTGAATCGACTTCGCGTTGTTCCTTGGGAAGTCTTGATTGTTGATGAAGGTTACGGACTTAAAGAAAGAAAGCTCTTTACTCTTCTGAATGCATTGAAAATCGGTCACCGGGTGCTTCTGACGAGAACACTTCAAAACAACTTGGATGAGATGTACAGCCTCCTCAATTTTTTACAACCAGAGATATTTTCCTCCCAGGACGTGTTCGAGAAGAAGTTTAAATCAGCTGACCAGTTTGACGAGTTCAAAAAACTTGTGGCCCCTCAAATGCTGCGTCGATTGAAGGAAGATGTCATGCCAAATATACCACCCATAGCCGAGCGCGTTGTTCCTATTGAACGAACTGTGGTGCAAGCAGAGTGCTACAGGGAACTTTTAACGAACAACTATCAGGTGCTCAGAGATGGTCAGAATCAACCACTGCTAAATATTGTGATGCAACTGCGGGAGGTTTGCAATCACCCATACCTCCTTGCAGGATCCTCAGTGCCTAAGGAAGGGAGTCCCAAGGTCTTACAGGAGATGCGTATCAAAGCATCAGGGAAGCTAACTCTTCTGCATTCTATGCTGCATTATTTGAAGAAGGGAGAACATCGAGTTCTTATTTTCTCGCAGATGACAAATCTGTTGGACATTCTGGAAGATTATTTATCGTATGAGTTTGGCCATCAGATTCTTGAGCGAATAGATGGAGCAATGCCTGTGTCGGAGCGGCAAGACGCAATTTCCCGGTTCAACCAGGGTCAGTCCCGGTTTGTGTTCCTCATGTCTACCCCCTCGTGTGGACTAGGAATTAATTTGCCCACTGTAGATACGGTCATCTTTTATGATTCGGATTTCAATCCCCATGCCGACATCCAAGCCTTGAGTCGTGCACATCGAATTGGTGAATTGATGGTTTATCGTCTAGTAATTTGTGCAAGTGTTGAGGAACGGATCCTTCAACTTGGGAGAAAAAAGTCAATGCTAGAGCGTATCTTTGTGAACAGATCTGGATCTCGGAAAGAGGTTGAAGATATCATTCTGTGGGGCACCGAGAAGCTTTTTGCCGAAGAAAGGTCTGCTCAGCTAGAGCTTAATACTGAAAACCCTCAGAAGGACAGCTTTGATGAAGGCAAGGCATTATTTGATAAATTCCAAAGTGAAAAAAACGGCATGGTTTGGGATGATGCAGCGGTCTCTCGGTTGTTAGAAAGATCAGAACCGACAGCTACCAATGATGAAATGACTGAAGGAAAAGAAGAAGGTGACGGGCTTGACTTCCCTAAGGTGGGCTTTCTTTCTTAGAATATTGTGATCATTCATAGTGTACTCTGAACAGGCGCTTCTCAGCACTCATGCTGCATTCAACGTTTCTCATTTGGGTATTGCTTGTTGGTGACGTCCACATTGGTGTCTTCTGAGAAGGTGCCTGGACCTCATCAACTTTGATTTTGTCATTTCTCTTGGTCGTCGAGTTTGTATCTGTTACTTCCAGTTGCTTATGCTGGTCGTGGATAATCAGACTTGGAACAGGAATGAACCAGACGATGCACGGCAAGTGGACACTGAAGAAGGTGCTTCAAGGGATTCAGAAGTTAACGACATTCAGCTCAATTTTACTGAAGAACATGAGAATAAATGGGAGAAGCTTTTGCGAGCAAGGTACGAGGGTTTTCCTCATACTTTTCCAAGTTGTGCAGCTTGTAGGAGTATTTGAGGGAGAATGTACTGATTAGTTTTCACCGGCAGTAATCACAATTAATCTCCTTTCGAATCTTGTTACTGATATGCGAATGCTGCAGATGGGATAAGTTAAAGATGGAAGGAGTTGCTCGAGGGCGTGAAAAGCGGATGAGGAATTCGAATTCTACTATTGTAAGCATTTTTAATTGAAAGGAAGGGACTGCCAGCAGTGAATAGTAACACTGGTGTTCATGCACGAAGACATTTTTTAATGAATTTTAGTGGCGTCGAAAATGTTTTCTTTTCGTAGCTCGAAATTGGTTTTCAAGAAATTTAGATAATTTTTTAAGAAATCCAATACTGTTGTTGGCATGCAGTTATCGGAGGAAGAGTTGCATGGAGATCGTACATCTGATCCTCATGTCATGCCGCTACTGTAAGTGCTTATGTTTTACCTCTGATTGTTGGTCTTCATCGATATTCAGTATCGCCTTAATTAGGCTTGAGCAGCGATCATGTTTCCATTCGCTCCTTTTATTAGTGGTTTGGGGCATTCAAATTGCCTTCCCATCTGAGCACTAAGAGTGCTAAATTTTATCTGCACAGTGGGAAGGATCGAGCCAATGACGTAGTTTCAAATGTGGGAGGTGAAAACGCTCAGCCAAGTCGTCTGGCGCATGAAGGGAAACCAGCTGCTGTATCTCCAAAAATTCCAGCTTCAAATCCACTTGAATCCTCACAAGTTGCAGCCAGCCAACCGCTTTCGCACGATGATGGTACGGGGATTTTGAGACCACATTTCCAGGGGGGGCACGCCGACGGTTCTGCCATATCTAACGCGATTCCTCATAAAACTGGCCTTGGAGAGGCCCAGAGAACAACTTCTCCTGCAAATCACGTAATTAATGTGGAGCAGTCAAGAGATGGCAACGTCTCTTATCCTCATCGGTTCTATACTGTTTCAGGAACACCTGTGGCTTCTTTAACGGGTGGGGAGCAGCTACTTGCCAATTCAAAAGGTCTTGCTTCTCCTTCAATCCCCAGGGAACAAATTGACGTAGATTTGAGTGCATTGAGGAAACAGTTCGCGGCAGAACAACATTCCAAGAGCAGTTTGGGTTCGTCGCAAGCTGTTCGGCAGCTGTTACCACCCGCCATTCCCGGAGCGAGAATCTTTGGAAGTACTGCCGGACTCGTGAATCTCAGACCTCGACTTCCGTTCGAAGGTGTAGGGCGGTCGTATGGTCAGACCGGTGCTGGCGAGGCGGCATCACGGCTTTTCCCTCCAGATGTTGCTGTGGCCGGATCAAGAGTTCATCGACCAGATAGTGAAGAGCGCGTTTTCGACAGTGCTGGAATTAGAAGGCATGATGCTGAGTTGCAGGGACTTGCAGGGACTGCTTTACCGCAACAAGACCTCTTACAACGGGCGTATCCAAAAGAGGGTCAAAATTCTGCGCTGCTGGTAGGTTTAATATATCTGTTGTTAGCAGCATTTGGGACATGTCTCCATTGGAAGAGTGATTTGAAGTTCGTAATTGTAATTGATGTTTGTGGAGTAGCGTGTCTGACAAGATTCGTGTTTGTTGTAGTCGACTTCTGGTCTACCTGGCGCGAGTTTAAAAACGGAAACTAGGGACCCTATGAGTGTGTCTGAAATACTCAAACGTGTTGCAAGCCACAAAGGAGGGAGTATGTTACCTCCCTCTTCATCCACTGATGGAGGAAACCCTACCCTATCTTTGTCCACTGATGCCTTGCCCAATGTTCAGTCAAGCGAAGGTTTTCCAAATCTGTCTATGTCTTTGGGTTTGGGAGGACTAATTTTACCCAACCATGACGATGGTTTGCTCCTGAGAGCACGAGCAAGTCACGACTCTCATCAACGGTCTCGCAACAAGATGGGCACATCTTTAGGGGGATCCCATTCTGCAGGTGGTAGTGGAGATGCCACTAGAGTACAGGTGGGCGAGAATGCCTTACTGAAATCTGGTGTTAGTGACCATCATGAAGAGCTGTCCTTAGATGGAGCTTCAAGGCTTGTAAGTGGCTCACAAGATATAATCGGCTTGCAGAGTGTGCACAACCATGAACTGGGCAAGAAGGGTCTACCTTTTGGAGAGGCTGGTGCGAGGTTCAAGCAAGATTGGAGTGAAGATGAGCTTGATTCTTTGTGGACAGGTATTACTCCCCTTTTGCCGTTCCTTGATGTATTGACTGGTTAAAATTCCGATAATCATCAACTTGAGGCAAGTCTAGGGTAGTTATATTTCTGCAGCGGGAAGCTGACGTTGATGAGAAGTGGAACTCCCTAAATATGGTTATGATTAACAGCACTAGTAATTCCCGAGATATTCTACCTTTATATATAGATGGACACGCAACGCGGTGTAAGTAGGTGCTCGGATAGTGAAGAGCTGCTGGCTTGTTTGTGATCTTTGCTTTCACTATTTACTGACAACTTGACAAACTTGTTTTCCTTGAAGGCGTCCGTCGTGTTGGTGTCGGCAACTGGACAAAGATGTTAAAAGACGAACGACTGAAATTCAACAAACACCGAACTGCTCATCATCTGGCAGAGCGATGGAGAGAGGAGCAATTGAAATTATTCGGGGCTCCACCTGCTGAGCGTGAAAAGAAGTCTGCAAGACCAGCTCCCACGGCAGAAGAAGGTATTGTTCAGAGATACGATCCAGCTAGTGACGAAGTGAATGTCAAGAAGCTGAGTGGCTCCCACAGGAAAGAGAAAAACTCAGACAGTGTTTTCCCAAAGGACACTGTTGACTTGAGCAATAATTCGACACCAGGTCTGGGAAATGGACTTGGGGAGTTTGACAGGAAGCAAGTGTTGGAGAGTCTGAGGGCAGTGGATTTGTCATATCGGAGGTCATCAAGTATGACGAGCAATCCCGAGCATTCTAAGGTTCATGAGTCATCTTCCGCTTTGGAACTCGTCAACTCTGTAAGATCTCAGGTTAGCACTGCATCAAGATCTATGGAGTCTGTGCCCAATATTGAGTTTGAGAAGTGGGAAGGAACCACCAGCCGAAGTAGGCGCCATGATATTGCAAAAGAGGCCGTGTTGCGGCAGTCCCAGCTGCAAAAAACCAAGGTGCCGGCCTCTTTCCTGGCAAACCTTTCGTTCAATCAAGATGCTCAGATGCAAGATCATCAAACTTTGCCATTGCTCCCACAGGTGTCGGTACCTGGCTTGGGGATGTTACCTGCAGGGCAGACTTCCAGCGGAGTATTTTCCCAAAAAGCTTCGTTTGAGCATTTTCTGCCGAGGGGCTATCATGATTCACCTCGTAGTCATCATGATTCAAGGACCTCTCTTTCGTCTACTTTTGCAGAGTTGGAGAAGAGGAGGTTGAAAATAGGGCTTGGGGCATCCAAAAACTCAGATAGTGCTAATGAGGCTAGCCAGAGCCTCCCCCATTGGTTGCGTGAGGCTTTCAAACCTGATCAACCCCCTCCCCCAAAACCTGCAACAGTGTCCCCCATGATCACAGCGGTTGCACAGGCAACCTCATTTTTGTACAAAGAATGTGTCCCTTTCCTACCTCCGTTTGTACACCCTGGGCCCCTACCCACACCCCCAAGAAGAAGGGTGAAGAAGAGAAGAACACCGGTCGTTGTAGATGCTGAAAGTGGACCGCGAAATGAGTTGAATTTTATAATGACTGGTGTGGAGTCCACCAACACTTCGTTCTCATCACCGTTTCCGCACTTCCCACCAGGATTCAACAGTGGTGCAGCAGCACAACCTGCAAGTGCTCCTTCGACCTCATTTGCGAAGCGCCCTGTGGATTTCTCGGCTTTACCGACTTTGGACCCCCCTGTGCAGCAACCCTCCTTCTCCAGGCCCTCTCCTGCTTTAGAAGAACTCATGGCTCTGAAAAACCTTTCCTCACTGCCTCCTTTTGCACCGCCTTTGAGTGAGCCGGTCGCAGGAGGGGTGGAAAGGAACCTGCATGTACAAAGCAGTTCCCATGCTGTGGATAATTTGGTCCCTTCGGGTGGTCATCATCGTCGTCACCGGCACTCTAGTCCATTTAGGAAGCAGTCGCCATTACTGAGAAAAGGTGACATGAAGGACGAGAATCATTCCAGGCGCAGAATAGAAGCCGCCGCCGCCGCACCTTCGTCTCGGAGGAAACACAAGACGGTTTCGCCCTTGGCATCCACCAAACTGAGTGAGGAGGGGTCCCCTGATTCAGCTCACAGGCCTGCCAGTGGAGGAGAATCGCAGCAGCAGCTGCCGAGTTGGCTACTTCCTGCTGCTGCGGTGGATAGCAAGCTCAAGAGTCGGAAAGCGCAGAAAGCGTCCTCCAAGCGTGAAGACGGAAACTCTTCCAGTGAGACCGAATCAGACCCTCGAATTCGTGGTGCAGCAGGGATGGCAGACGAGGATGGGGACGCGTCATCAGATGAGACTGTATCGGATGATCGTACACAGTAGGAAACAAAAGGTAGGCAGGAAGAAGAAATTTTAATTTTGTCTGGAAATTTTGTACTTTTAATTAGCAATGTCATATGTGAACAGATTCTTACCAACTTTAAACAGACACTTTTCATATGATGCATATACCCCATTCCAGACTTTTTTTTTTCTTTTTTTTGGACTGTAATGGAGGTTGGTTGTTGGCCTTGGTCGCGCCTTTTTAAACGAGACCATCGGATGTTTCTACACAGTAGGAAAGTTAGGCAGGAAGAAACTCTGATTTGGGCTGGATTTCTGTATGATTTGCAAGTTTGTTAGCGATTTGGGCACAAAGTACGATCCCCTTCGTTACTTTTGGAGCTGACTTCTTTTGTGCCAGCCTTTTGGTTTTGATCAAGTACCCGTGACCATGCAACTTTATACTAAGACAAACTGGGTTACTATTTGCTTGTATTCTGCAAAGCACCGGCCTTGACTGAAAAGTTGGTAAAAATCTTGGTAAAAATCTAACCATGTTTTGAGACATGTTAGCAATGGGGCATGTGCAATGAATGTAAGGTCTCTTTTATGAATCATTGTGTGCAATCACCCCATAGAGGATTGCCATCTAAGAGTTCTTGAAACAATCCAATTTTATTGAAAAGGCTGTTTCATATGTCAAACCAATAATTAAATGCTAGACTGATGGATAATTATGTGACCAAACACTACTGAATAATTGCATCGCCCCAAACAGTTTCTTCTGTGAGAGTCCTCATCTCAATCCAAAATGATAATTTTATTTGGAAAATAATTATTGGAGTGAAACATGAGCAAAATACTTTGAAGTCAACGTTGAATTTAAACAATAAAGTCCAATTGCTCTGGAAAAATTGAAAATTTGGCTGGAAGGAAACCCAGGTGTTCACCGTCAGCTTGCACGAACACATCTCGCCTTGTCGACTTGTTCTTGGAATCCTCCACCTCTAAGGTTCGAGCACTGTCACATCCCAAGGAAATCACAAGTCCACCTTAAAATTGGATTCCAAAATCGCAATTTTACGATACATTGAAACTAACAATTGAAGAACTGGAATTGTGCACCAAGAATTCGTTGCAATAAAGAAACTTGCAGAACAACTATTTAGTCAGAGTGACCTTATTGAAGAACTGGAAGTGTGGACCAGGAGTCGGATGCAACAAGAAGCTTGCAAGTCAATTACCTAGTTGTATTGACCTTGTCTAGATGCACGTGAGTCCCTTGGTACAGAGTGTGCATCTTCAAAATGAAGTCATACCACTTATAGTCCATGAAGGAAACCACCTGCAACAACGAAAACCACAGGAATGACTATTTGATGGAGCCAAGCAGTCTAGTTGTTACCTAAAGGCATACACTGCGGATTCATATATTAAAATAAAATAAAAAGATTTTAAACTTCTATTGCACAGAAGACAATGAAAATTCACCTTCTGAGTTCCCCTATAATTGTTAGATAACATTCTTGAACAACTGGGAGGGGGCCCTTGTGAAGCAAGAATATTGGGCCTATCAATTGCTGAATCTTGAATTCAATTAGTTTGCAAGGAAAGCATGTTTATTCAATTAGTGAGGTGGCAGAGGAAAGGAACGCCTTCAAGAATGTTCTGTAGGGATAAATCACAAAGCTCCTCGAGAAAATCAGCTTCCTTACCTCCAATTTGCCGTTGAAGGGGTCGGCAGTCGGTGTAATTTTCATCCCTCCACCAAAATACTTGGCATTCCCCACACAAGTAGCTGAAACTTTCGGAACTAAATTCCACTCACCCTTATCAATCTGCAGATAAAGAACGTATTAGAGTCATTCATACAAAGTGAGTAAATACTTAATAGCAAAATAGTAAGATAGCTACATCTAATTGTACCCTCACCCAAAAGCAACTCGTAGAGATTCTCGGTATACATGAACATGGTCTAAACGTGAGAGCCAGGGATCAAATTTAGGTTTAGCAATAACCAACACTTCAGAAAATCATAGTTTAATCACATGATGTCCAAAATATACATGCTAAAATCTGTTGAAATTATCATTCAATTGCCAACACTAGTAAAACCAAAATTACAGTAGTCTTATATAGGTACCATCCTCAAATGCTTACTTGGATGCTTTTTGGTGGACATAACTTACTTCAAAGACAAAGAATAAACGAAATTGCTATTAAAATAAATTCTTGTATGGACACTTGTGTTGGTTAGTCTCACTCAGCCATGAAAGGAAAGCTTGAGATTATAAGCAAAGGTTAACCCTTTAATGTCGAAATCCTTTTGTGGATTTTTGCACAATTTTGCTTATATCTTTGTACAGATATATAATTTACCTCAATTCCGTCAAATTGGTCAAAAAGAAAGGTCATCATTTAAAGATTCAAGAATTGCTTTGGATGAAAACATATTTCGATTAAAGCATTGGATTGAAGCACTCCACTCATCATCCAAAAGATGGATGTCATAGCGCTTAAGGGTTAATAGACGTCCTTGGCATCAGAAATGCAGCATTCATCAGATGAGGTAATATAAACGAGTATGCTCACCTTCATCCTCAAGTCTCGATTCTCGTGTGACCTGAAGGCTTGCAGTGCCCCAATTATATAACACAGGTTGCCAAGCTTTTTGTGCATGGACGCAAAGTAACCCGCCTTCGCACTCCTGCACACAAGCACCAACATTCTAAGCCCCAATCTTCCAGCATCTAAAGCAAGGTTCAGTTAAAATCTTGCCTTTCTGGAGTCATTATATCGAGTAAAAAAAATTCTGCATTCAGCTACAAAATCTTCATGATCTCAACGCAATCCACACAAGTTCTACTTGAATCTGATAGTTCGTTCTTAAAACTCAAATATGTGATTTGATGAAAAATATTTGAGAATTTCAAGCAAGTACAGCATGAGTACATCGCTAGATTATTTGAATTTCGAAAACAATTTTAACTCCACAAACATAAACGAAGAAGACACCTAACAAACAAGAGCAAGATCAGATATGCCCCGTACAGATTCTACCTAATTCTTGGAAGGATCGGAGGATTCTGAGTGATTTGGTCCTGTCAAACTAATTATTTGTTGTTGTGCATGTACTTAGAAACAACAGGCAATGATGTATTAACACCTAAATGCTTTAAAAGACATGTTCATCACATTAAACCTACAAGAAGCTTCTCGGAAGGCATATTGAGTATCGCTAAACTAAGGATCAAGTTGACTTTGTTTTTTGATATCAACTTCAGGGAAGTCATATACTCATAGCATATCTACGTTTCCTCCAAGACCTGGTACGAATTAAATGCGTTAACAGATCTCCGCCAGTTCCATAAACATCGCTATGTCGAGTCATCGGCGACTTACAAATGAAGACTAGCCACATTGAGGAAGCATCGATCAACCTTGTCATCAAGTAATTGCACTCTTCCTACATCTATCCTCCGCCTATGGTCTGCACCAACGCAATGCATAAAAAAGGTAGCAAAAATATCATCATCGATCAAATTTCGAAAAATGAAAAATGTTATCATTATTAATTTTAAAAATACATGGAAATTAACAAAAACTCAGAACATTCTTGAAAAGATCTCCTTAAATCTTGGGCCCCTCTGCTAATTCAAGGAAAAATTGGGGTATCCAAGATGCCCTCGTCCTCTGATATCTTGTCTTTGACATATATCCTTTAATATCAAGATCAAGAATGAAAGGGTTGGTTTTCAGTCAAAATATTGTAGACAGGAATAGTTGATCAACTTTGCACTAGAATATTACATTGTTAAAAATTCCAAAATCATACCTTTAACAAGCCGGTCAATGGCTTGGTGGCTGTCATTCAATTTCCTGACCGGACGAACCAGCCACAAAAAAAATATTCAGGTAAAGTCAGAGTGCATTTACTGAAATTTGCGGAGTTACTGAAAAACAGAGATCGGAATCACCTCACCTTCTAAAAAAATAAGGAAAATGAAACTCCTGATGCAGAAGAAAAGCACCATGAGATATTATATAATTTTTGCAAAATAAAAATTGAAACTACACCGACTAGTAGGTTAATTGCTGGGCAAACTTTTGGACGCTTACCAGCCGAAATGGCGTGCAAGGTCGGAGCCCGTACCCACTGGAATGAGCTGCCATAACGTAACAATCACCATTGAGAAACTTTGCAAAAATCAGATTCAAGATCAAGCATCCTGCTCAGTCCATCCTGACCAGTGACACAAGGGTAAACAATCATTTGTCACTGCCTGCCAATGACAAGTGCAATAAGTTTGAACTGACACCGAAAATTGAATAAAGATACCATTAACTTCAGAACATGAGACTGCGAATGATCTCCTGAATAATCAGATAGATGGAATTTTCAGTACCCCAAGGGCCGTCCGTGGCGCAGGCCGACCATCACAAGTTTGGACCAACTTTCCATTCTCAAAAAAACCATTGAGGACCTGTTCAAACAGAACGCATATTCGCATCAATATTGACCTAGCATATGGACTGTAAGAATCTAATGTTTAATAACTTGACAAAGAACTAAAACAAAAAATTTGGTAAATTAGAATTTTTCAGGAACTTTTAGACATCATGCAGAGAATCTTCTCCATGATTCTAGCGAGGTGTCCCTATGTTGTTGATGAACATACAAAGGCCTCTCCAAGGCTACCGTCATCTGTAGAGACTTTCCCATCAATTATTGAAAAGATCCTCTTTATGATGCCTAAAACAGTCCAATTCTACTGAAATCCCTATTCTATGTAAATTTAATGGAAGGAATTTTTGTGATGAGCACCACACAAGAAGTCATTCATAAATGCTCCATAGATTCTCCGTTTCATTGTAAAGCAAAACAATATGGACATATCGAGCAGAAGTTGGTTTGTTAAGCAAGACACACCTCGTGCAATGTTCCGTCTCCTCCCACGGCCACCACCGCTGCAGCTCCATCGCGAACCGCCTGTTTCATATCACAGCCCAAAGCAGCGGGGGGTGGGGGGGCAAGTATCATTTTTCAACTTTCGCTAAGGTGACTCCAAGAATTTGGACGAGGCCACCAATTCCGGTGAATTTTGCTATTTTGCTAGCTACAATTCAATTTCTGGAAAAACAAAACAGAATGCGCACCTCCCTCGCAATCTCAATTGCATGCAAAGGGCCCGTCGTAAGTGCCTCCCGAATCTGTCGACATAAAATTTACACAAAAACGATATCAACATAATAGCGTAAACAAAAGCACTGCTACTGCTCCCCAACAGAAAACCCTAACGGAAGCAATTCCCATACATTGCAGTCTTTCCCGAGGCGTGAATTCAGGTCCGGAAGCATTCGCTTCCACTGCTGGCCCGTCCGCCCATTTGCACCTGCACCCTCGAATTACACGACCATCAGGCCCTGTCACACTGCCATTTCCAATGGAATTGCAATACTGCAGACATGTTCTTTAAAAAAGAAAAGAAAAAGAAAAATTATCACCAATTTTTTTTATAAATACAATCTGGCAAACGGTGTGAGAACCAACGTCCGGACTGACCAAAGGAATGCATTCATTCATTTTTTACCGCTGGGATTCACCACGAACACATAGTCGCGCCGCGCTCTCGCGGTCAGTGCGTCAGACGACATCGGCTGAAGAAGCCGAAGATCCAGCCTTCCCGGGTTCCACTCCTCCCGCCTGTCACCCAAAACAACAGAATCACCATGAATAATCCCACATCTTCAACAACTAATCACTTTCCGATCCCACACCGAACGACATATCTGCCTTATACTATTATTCTGACATGACCCTAAATAGGAACAAAATAAAAAACCTGGAAGCCAGGTTTCCAAGAAAATCATCAAACTACAACCTCAACTGCAATTCGTTGCCAGACTGCCACAGCGCCAAATCCAGCTACAGGAAGAAAAAGCAAAAATTTAATCCAGAAAGAACACAGGTTAGCAGGCATAACTTGGAAACAGAGTGAAGCTAAAACTAAAGTAAACCACCATTAGCAAGCGATCAAGCGGGATTCAAGAAATCCGAGCCATCGGATCCTCATCCCCAGTCCAGTGCCGTGAATCCTTCTCCAAATCCTGCTGAAATGCTGACCATGAATCACCATCAAGACTTGCAAAGAGACGCCAATGAGTTCGTTTCGTTGCTTCCATTTCATGAGAGGATTGCATTGGATTGAATCGGATTGGAGGCTTGAGGTTGCTTTACCTTGAGTTGATACTACTGCGATGGAGTGCGACGGACCCTGCCTTCGGTAGGGAGGAGAGACGGAGCAAATCGATTGTGGCCTTGGTTTCGCGATTGACGGAGAGATCGAGGCTGGTCTGGGTTGGGGTTGACGGGGTCTACGCTTAGTTGTAGAATAGGTTGCTGAGTTTCGGAATCTTTGGGCAGTTTGAAAATTGGGCAAGGGGCTCAGTGCGTTAGCTGCAGAGCTTCTTTTTTTCATTTTTTTAAGAAGTGTCAAAGTGGCGACATAAAATGTTATAGTGGTGCTCCAAATTTTAGCATTCATCCACATATTGGATAGAAAATATCACATTAGCACATTTCACATGTCTACAATACGATTTTCATCCACAATTTGGAGATTTCATCCAAATTAATTTTTTTAAGTTCAAGTATTTTGGGGTGATTTCATCGAAGTTTTTTGGCCTTTTTTCTTGGCCTTTTTTAGCCAAATTATTTCTTCTGGTTTAAATATCTGGCACCAGAAAGCCAAAACAAAAGCCCTGGTTGGCTATTTCATGAGTGATGCTCACCAATACGTCAGTTGCGTCAGACACCCCACGCACATGCCCCCCAATTTGGCGGGTGCAAGCGGTTTCCGCCTAGCGGACTGGCGGAACCAGCCCTGGCGGACTTGACCGCCACCAAGGCTCGCGGCCCTGCATTTTTACCCCCCGGTTGGAAAGGTAAAGTGCTGGACTAGGGGGGGATTAGTAGCTCCAAGGGATCGGGGTGGATTGACCCCCTTGCTCGGCCTTACCAGGGGTGCATGTAAAAAAAAGCCCTCTATTTTGGGCTGTTCCAAGGTATATCCTTGACTTCATTTAACAAATTTGGGGTCTTTGATCGCAAATATGAATTCAAAATTTGTAAAAAAATTATGTGCAAAAAACAGGGTTTGCCCACAAGGCCGGGCAAGGGGGTCAATCTACCCCAGCCCTCCAGGGTAGGGGCCAAGGAGGATTGAGCCTTGTATTGTCCCATCAAAAGGTAAATGTAAAAGTCGCCCCCTATTTTGTGCCATTTAAATTTTGTATTTCTTCATGTCTACTAACTAATTTGGGGCCTTTGATTGTAGATATGCATTCAAAATTTTAAATAAAATATCATATGCGGCAAATAAAAAATTTCAGTGTTTTCTACAAGGATAAAACACGGGGCAATACAAAGATCTATCTTCCCTGGCCCAAGGCAGGGCAGGTGCTTGACCCACCACCTATTGTTTGGTTTTTTTGTTGTATTTAGGTTGAAGACATTTTGTTTCAAATACGTTCATTTTTTTAAAAGAGTTTGCAAGGAAGGTGAATTTTTTTGAAGAATTTTTATATAATTTGAACTTAGCTTAATTCAGTTTTGTCACAACTGAAGTGCACATGTGATCTTTTGTAATCAACAAAAATAGAATTAATAAATAACTAAAAGACAATTGAGGATCCTAAAAAAATAAAATAAAATTTAAAATAAAAGAACACCGAGAAGGTGTGATATGAATGCTTCAATCCTAAAACGTAGGTAGAGTTAAAAGGCCAGGGTGAACTGGCACCCTTGCTTGTCCTGCTAAAGTCCATCCAGGGGTGCATATGTTAAAAAGCCCCCTATTTTGTGCTGTGTAAAATCTAATTTCTATAGTCACAATTGCTAATTTGGGGCCTCTGATTGCAAATATGAATTCAGAATTTGCAAAAATATTCGTGTGTGGAAAATAAAAAAATTCAGAGTTTTCCCAAGGGGGACGAGCGAGGGGTCAGTTCAACCCGGCCAATTAAAAAAAAAAAACTGTGGATTTCACCTGCCTTGGCAGGGCGTGGCGGGGATGCATGTGCGGGGATGCATGTGCGTAAGCACAGTATTCCGGACCCCACTCCATTCCGGCCCCCCCACTCAGTCCGCACCACCTGGCCAGGCGGATTGGCGGGTGGGGGGCAGAAAACCCCGCATGTGCGTGGGGTGAGAGACTCAGAGTACAAGTAAGTAAAGTTCTCTCCTCCGCAAACCCTGCGCTAACACGTGTATTGTCAGCGAGTTTCAACTATGAGAACTGTGGCTCCCCCTATTCACTTATATATTGATTCTGAAAATATTCCATGAGGCATGACTCGAAGAATAATAATTCAAATACTTCATTTTTGATTGGATTGGCAAAAATTAAACCTTGAAGGACATTTTATGTCTTGGAGCTTGGTCTGACTTCATTAGATTTCTTCATTATAACATAGATTTCAAAATTTTGATATTTTTTACATGTAGTAATATATGTCTAGAACTTAATCTCATGCCTTCATAATTAAAAACATGAAATTGAATTTTATGTAATTTTAAAATAGATTTTGGGATAAAAATCATAGTAATTACACACATGCTTAAAATAATATGAAATGTTTAAGAAACATGGAAATAACAGTGACAAACATTATGGTGTAACTGATGTACTCCTTGAGATTACACCAAGATAAATTCAATAGAAAAAGTTCAAAAGTGGTGTATTTTGAGCTTTCAAAATGCTATCTTGAAAGTGTCAAAAAACATTTAATTTTAATAATTTTGAAAAAAAAAAATATTGTAAAAAATAGATTATTGAAGCTACATTTTTTTAATTAAGCTTAAAGACATTTAATATAAAGAACATTTTGTGATAATTCAAATTTTGACTTTCAAAATACCTAGGGGATTCCGCGAGGGACTTGCCTTATCCTTTGAAGGTTAACAACCTAATCATATTGGGTCCCATTTGTAATCATATTGGGTCCCAAAATATGCATTGCTTTCAGTTACTAACTCTTTAGAAGTGATAGTGATAGTGTAAAACCATGTACAAATGCAATAGTAGGATAGTTAGAGAATAAACTTTTCACACGTGGCACATCATAATTGGATGGAAATGATTTTCATTTCCTTATATTGCATGAAATGTATTACATGAAACACAAGAAGTGTTTTGATGATCAAAATTACACTAAAAGACTATTGTGTGCATTGGAGTTACTATAAATCAACGGAATATAGATAGGAGCAGATGCATTTTCTGCACTATCCTCATCATCACTCTCCACCAACCGGGTAGGACATGCAATCCCATCTTCAATATTATCTAGCATAATGACATTGTCCATTAACTTCACTTGCTACCATGCCTCACCCAAAAAAATTCCTACATGAATCTCAAATTCATAGCAATAATCAATGTTATTTTCTTTGTAGAATAATATATTCAAGCATTGAATAAATATAGTTGTATTAATAAAACCTTGTACTCCCTCCTTGCCCCAAAATGATCTTCTAGTTCCCCTTAATTTTATTGCAAATAAGTTTATTATTACACTTTAAAAAGGCCTACAAAATTCAAAGTTATAGGACAATAAGAGTACGTTGAAATCTACTCATAGCTCAAAATGGGTTGAAATAAATAATATTATTTTCAACAAAAAAATTCCAAACATATAGTCCAACCGAAAGATTGTTTTGAGATAGAAGAAATATTTATTTTACTAAATTTTTATTACCTTCTCAATAGCTTCTCGAACTTCCATTACAACAAATTAAAAGTTGTAATTGCACACGTATTGATCGTCACTAATATACCAAAGAAGAAAATAATCTTCATGAGAATTTTGCAAATAAATTCACAAACCGTTTAAAATAGGATAATCATTATTTCATGTTATTTAACAACTAGTATCAAATCAAATATATTTAGTTAAGTTCAATAGTTGAATGTCTTTGAATAATTTAAAGTAATATATCAGTAATTAGTGAATGTCATAATATATAATAATTTTTTTAATTGAAAAATATATAACTAATTAAATGATTAGAAATTACCACCAATGAGTCTTTCACAAGATAAAAATCAGATGTAGCTTCCAATTCTTTTATATCTTTTTTGACGGCGTTAGTATCAACATTGAAATACACATTGTTTTTTATGTCTATTTTTTTCCAATATTCATCTTCTTACAAGTAGCGTTGGAGATATACAAGGACACCACTCCAAAAAGATGTTCTTCAAGCATTGTAATAAACTAAATAAAACATTAAATACTTTGATTCAACAACTCTCGTAAATTGTAGTCTATTCAATACACCCAATATCAGGATGGTAACAATATGATTTAAATTAATCATCAATGTTGTATAAAAAATATTATTATTCATATTTCATTAAAGAATAAACTCTTGTCATTTCTACTTTTAAAATGCATTTCAAGACGTTAAGTTTAAATAAAATTTTAAATAACCTATATTTAAGTTTGATGTTCAATTTTTTTTTAACCTTGTAGTAGAGGTGTAGGAGTTTTTTCTTCAATTTTCTTCCTCCATGTTAGAATTGCCAACTTCTTTGCTATCAACATTTCCACCATGGTTGCAATGTAGCCTTAATAAGCAAATTCAACTATGGTATTTAGACCTTTGAATGTACATTTGGCCTTCACAATTGATGTTGTAATTATGAAGGTATAATGCAACCCCTTTTTGAAATCTACAATTATAATCAAAATTAATGAATTACTCTTAAAAAAATGAAATTGCATCAAACTGAAATGGAATTCTGAGAGGTGTAATCACTTCCTCTCCTTGATACATTTTGTTGATAAACTTCATTGCCACCAAGTAAGTTACAGGGGTAGGTGCGAGCAAATTCTAACAGCTTCATCTTCAAGTCAAATTGAATTACATGATTTTGTTTTGTTTTTTCGAACTACATGGTTATTGATTTTTCAAAGGGGGGGGGGGGTAATGTTTTATTTTCAAATTGCGTGGTTGATGATTTTTGAGAAGGGATATATTGTTTTCTTTTTTAATCGCACGGCTATTGATTGTTCGGAGGGGGTGTATTATTTTCTTTTCAAACTGTACGATTGGTGATTTTTTAGAGGGGCTAGGGGATTTAAGGAGGGGTTGTCTGTCTCTTCTCAGAAGATAGTGATAGTATAAAACTATGTACAAGACTAATAGTAGGGTAGTCAAGGAATGAATTTTGTACACGTGACATGTAGCTATTGGAAAAAAGTCATTTTCAATTTCCTACATGGAAACACTCAATCTCCAAATTTACTTCCTCCTTCCTCAATTCTTTTCTTCTTGGAGCTAATTCTAAATTACGTTAAAAATTTCAATTCCACAAAAAACACAACAACAATGATTTAATGAGAGACTATAATTTACTCTTCATAGTCCCGCAATCACCACTTCAGACACCCTACTACACTACTGCAATCAAAAAACAATAAACTTGTAGCCAACACTTCCATCTGCAAATTGCAAGTGTTGTTATTTAAATGCAAGTTATGAATCATACTTCTTTGTGTTTTCAAATGCAAGTGTCTTCTATGAAGTCTATCTATCTGTCAAGTATTAAATTATGTCCACGGGGAATTCCTTAAAGAGCCTAGTTGATGTCTAATTTAAAATTGCATCGACTTTCAATTGTGCACCCAATCTAGCATTCCACTTGTTGAGAATTCTACATAATAAAAAATAATGTTTGATAGAATTTGCATCAATTTGGATACTTGTGTTGTGATTTTAGAACTTTGAATGTGAAGCCCTCACTCTGCACATGTTGCTATCAATTTAAAATTCATAGATAGGAAGATTGATTGAAGCAGCTCCACTATCAACGTTTCAATTGGTTGTCATTAATTAACTTATCTCGAAGAATTTCTTTCAGACATTGGTAGTGTAAGTAATAAGTTGGTGTAATTATACAAGTTACAGAGTCTGGATACCCAAATAAGAAGCACCATATCAAAGATCTGGTCTAAACAACATCATACAGAGACTTTCTTCTCCAACAATGTCCTCACAATACATGCAAGTTTGAAAGGCAAGTAGATGATTCAAGCAAATGGAGCACCTATACTAACGGCTTGGCACTGGGGATTATTGTTTTCTTTTGGAATCGCGCAATTGTTGATATTTCAGAAGAGGGGGTTTCAGGGCAAGGTTGCATGTCTCTTCTTAGAAGATAGAAAGTACAGAAGTACTTGATTTAACTTCTAAATGCCCAAGGCTCCAAGTTTTGGTATCAATAATATTATGAAGTTAAATAAAAACTAATCAAGTTTGTATTTTTGAAAAAATCTTTTTAAAGTCTTATTTTAGCATCAAAAATCCAATTTTGAAAATGATTGATTATGATTTTTTTATTTGCAAGGGTGCCCATTGCAATCTTGACTTTATGTAGTGTTGAGGGCTCTTGGAAATGAGCCTCAAATACATTGGAAATCACATTAGAAATTTTTTAAAAAAAATTGAAGAGTAGATTTTGAGAAGCCGTAAATTGATTGGGGTTATGCATGTTAGACCCTTTATCCTCATATTCTTTTGGTGTCCAACTTTTTAGATATGACATGTGAAAAGAGGATTGAAAAACTTTAAATCACTTTCGCAATTTTAACACCCTCATGATCAAACATTATAATTTTTCAATTCATAAGTGATTTTGTTGTGTTTTCTTTTCCTATGTGATCTCTAACATGTCTAGTTTGAATTTGTATGGTTACAATTCAAAAGAAAATTGATGCAATTTATTAATATGTTGGCTTTTTGTTCAATTAAAAGCAAATTTTTAGAAGCTCAAAAAAAGTCTGGGGCATTTAGGAGGTCAAATCCTAAACTCTAGGCATCTAAATACATCTACAGAAGTAATTGAATTTTATTTTCCTATTATTTAATTGCCCAATTTTGTGTTTGATCTTGTTGAAAAGCCAAAAGAGGATTCCAGATTTTTTTTTGTAGTGCATTTTTTGAACAACATATAAACTTTTATGAATATCTACTATGAATTTGCAAAGTGATGAAAAATAAGGGTATCCAAAGGCCATTGTAAATTTTATAGATAGACTTAGTTCATTGCAGACACTTTGAGGGGGATAAATTTTAGAAAGGGATGTAGTTTAGTTAATTGAAAGTAAAAATGTCAATTTTGCTAAAGGGGCTACACCTAAAATAATTTGAAAAAGCATTTGAGCGCATATTATCAAATTGTCAAATGTTTTTTCAATTTCTTTGTCATCCAAATGGAGCGGAAAGTTGGTAGCAACTTGGACAACTTTCTACCTAATAATTAATTAAAGTGAAAAAAGCAATTAGAGAGTCCAAAAAATAATATATTAAAATTGGATAGTAAATAATTTAATTAAAATAAATTAGGCATTCATCCAAATGATTTTTACAATTTCTGGACCATTACTGCTACTTTCATCTAAGGCGACCATTTTATTTATTTACCTAAACCTTTATCTTGACCTCTAAATCCTAAACTCTCTACTTTGTATGTCAAGGTTTTATTACGTGTCAAGGTTTGTTGTGTGTGAGATATGTTTTTGATTTGTGAGAGATTGTGCTTTAGAATGGTCAAAATGGCTAGGCAAAAATTTAGTTTGCAATGCAATTGACAAAGAAGAGATACAAGATTGTGTGAAGCGAGTTAAATTTCTTAGGAATTGAATACAAGTTGAATTTCTACAAATTAGGCAATCAATATATATAGGCAAATTAGGTCAATAAAGGTTTGTTATAAATTGAAATATAACTACAATAACAATGTTTTAATAATAGTTGTTGATTAATAACTATGAATTACATTATATAGTTAAATGTGACAGTATTGTTGCCCCTAATTTAATACAATGCAAATAAACTTAAAATAACACATATTTCAAAAATTATTATGGATAAATTATTTGTAGTGAGTTCATAAATGTAGAATATTAACTACGATTATTTTTCCACTAATAATTTTCACTTATAATTTTTTTAAGTGTCAGGCTGTCATTTCATTCCAAATGTTTAATTAATGATGGAAAAAAACCTGAAATATCTGAAAATAGAAATAATAGTTCAGGTTTGTATTTTTACTATTCAACTACTTTTTGAAAAAATAATTTCCTTAAATTTTTGGCATTTATTTTTGGAATTGTTTTTTCTAACCTTAATAGACAATTATGATGTTGTAAATAATTGTCTTAAAAACACTTTTAAAATAAAAGTCATGTCATGCTTCTACTCTAAAATATATATCATGTTTATAGAGAAGAATTTTTCAAAATCTAAAAGGTACAAATGTAGAGCAATTAGCATTGAATTCAAGAGAAATTTGAATAGATGAAATAACACACTTTACAAGGTTAAAATCACATTTTCACTCCATCATATAACTTGTACGGATTAAAGACAAATGGCTATGGGGGAAAGAAACTACCTACCAAGCAATGAAAGTATGTGATTTTTGTATTTGAGCATTCAAATATTTAGGGTTTCATTCATTTTGGATCTATTTGAAATTATACCTACAAAACTTTGTAGTTAGCCATTGTAAATGTTTCATTATTTTTGGAGAATGGAAATTCTAAAAAATCATATTTTTTGGTTGTTTCCAAGGACCATGGTCCCTTAACCCCTAATGTTCCATTGTCCCCTCAAGGGACAAAATGGATTTCGAGCAAGCTCTTACGGTCTCAATATTTGTTGTGATTTTTTGGAATTTTTTGTGAAGATAGATAAACACATTAGCTTTCCAAAATATGATTTTTATTTCAATCAGAGCCTGGGAGTCAAATTCATGGCACAAAAAGCCCTTTTTTTTAGTATGGCAGGCAAAAAAATAACCTTCAAAAAATCTTAAAGTAAAAGATTATCATTATTTTTGTATATATTATATTTTTGGATACATGAAAAAGCTTTTATTCATTCCATTTGGATTTGTTATGTGAAAGTTATGGACAATCTTATCTTTTAGTCAATCAGAGCATCTTCTTGATGAAATAACTTGTAGGATTCATTTCTGATCTCAATTTTCACAATTAAAAAAAAACGTTCCACAAGATTAACCTCTTTCTAGAACAATCTCATTATTGAGATTAGTGGATTTCAATTCCATCTTAGAGCTATTAACAATTTAGATTTTTCTTCAATCTTCAATTCACTAATGTTTAACAAATTTCTAATGCAAGAAAACTAAGTGTGATTTTTATGAATTCTTTTTTCTAGATTCTCAATTCAATTCTTTATCATATAAAATTAGAAATTCAAAATCAATTGAGAAAAAAATTTAAGTTAAAAAGGTTCAAAGCCCAAAAATGTAGTTGAGCAAGGTGCAAAAAAACTTGATTCCTTCACTTTAAACATAAATATCTTGCAATCTACAACGGCAAAGTTTGTGAAATTTCTTCCACACATTCTTATACTAGTATAGTACAAGTTCCTATGGTTAGATATGCTAAAAAACATTAGTTTTTTTTTTTTTGCTATAGAAATGGAACTTTTGAGTGTTTTTTGATGGAAAAGAGGCCTTGGGACATTAGGGGTTAACCCCTAAAGGAGGTTGGGCTTGGAAATACGTGCATGATTTGGAGCGTATTCTGAAGGCGCACAAAGTACACAATTAATTTTCATAAGCTAGAATAGAGCTTTTTGAGCCCAGATTTTTTGTATATGATTATTGTGGATGGTGGAGTCTTCTGTCGAGCTACATAGAGATTTCTACGGTACCTCAAGGAAATGAGGACATCTGACAAAAGCAGTGTCAGGAGGCAAGGGGGCGATGTGACACAATTGTACAGGTTACCCAGTCATTTATTCACCGATAGAGCCCATCTGAGAACAGTACGTTGACGCATGGATTGTGACACTAACAGTAACTAGCCAATGGGATGTCCCCACATCCAATGCCAAGTGAATCACGGCTTTCACATGACATGGGAATCCCAACTGCCACAATAGAGGGACGCTTCCTTCCTAGGATGCACCTAAAACTTTACTGAAGACAATATACACCAAAAATTCAAATATTGCTTCAGCCACCCAGACTTGGACAATGTCGCAATCAACACTTGTGTTTCGAAGTTTGACCCGGAGCTTGAATTCGTAGAGCTTTTGCGGACAAATCACTGGCTATGATCCAGATCAAGCATCGTCCATATGAGTCCCGCAACTGTCAATCACTGTTTTTGAAGGAAATGGATCCTACTGTTGGGGTCTACTGTCTTCCAATTTCAGTGTTGGTGCCCACATTGCCACTTACAGGATGCAGAAGTTGTTGTCGTTCAAAGAGTTTCCCTTCCAATTCTCGTTCTGGAGATTCGTCTCCACCCACAAATACCCCAATTCGCCAATTATTTGCAGCCAGTCTAACCAGCATGTGCTCTCACCTTTTCTTCGTACAGGAGTGAATAAGCTCTTCCAGTCCCAGACCTTCACCTCCGCCGCTCGCTGAAACCCCCAATTTTCCTCTTTGGGTATCTTATTGTTAGTGGCTTGGAGTTTGCCCATCGTGAAAAGTGCTTGCACGAAGAGCGCGGCGGAAATCAGCAGCGGGGAGAAAACTTCACGATAAGGAAGAAAGGTGGAGTGAAAAGGACGAGCACTCAGCCAGAGCACTGGGTGTTGCCATAGAAGCGCCATCAAGTCTGTGAACATTTGTAGCGCCATAGTCATCGATCGTGGTGTGCTCGCTCGAACAATGCTCAACTGCAACAATGCTAGGAATTGGACTCAGCTGCCATATATTACACAAATTACGTGAACAATAGTATTGTTACAACAAAACCCAACCAACTGCAAGCGTTCAAGCTTAGACACTGATAGAAGCAAAGGGCATAGACATTGCTTAATACTAAGAAACATCTTAAGATTACGCAAATTACGTGAACTCCTTTAGTAGTACTGTAATGGCAAAACCCAAACTTTAGAGCTCAACTGCAAGCATTGAAGCTCCGACACTAACAGAAACAAACTGTGCGCACAGACGTTGCTCGATCAACACTAAGAAACGTACTTCAATTAAGTGATCGACACTGCTTTGAACACTACTATTGAGCAAATCCAAACTAGCGCAAATTTCGAGCTTTCAACTGCAAGAGACGATGATGCTTACAATCTATATCAATGTTTTCATAAGAGAAACCATATATAATAGGAATGTAGGATCCCATGTTAGGCTGTTACCCTTCATGACTGCAAATTCAACTTAGATATTCTCTCTCATGTCTCTCTCAAATTGCATTATCGTGACAAATTATTAGTTACTTAAGCTTTTCAAATGACGTACAACATGTAATTCCAATGGGCGCACAACTTGTGGTCATATGATAGGCAGGATGAAAACAAAGCATGAATTGTTACATAAAAAACATAAAGGGCTACCTGAAACAAGTGATAGGTATACAAGTGAGCATGATTAAATTCTTCATCGTTTTGAATGATCCAGATATTGATTAATCTAAGCATTAAAAGTTGGCTACAGCAATATCAATCATAAAAGATAGGCATATGTCACCTGCTCCACCAACAACTCTGCCAGATTTCCCAACTCTGCTAGATTTCCAGATTTCCAGAAAGAAATCACAAACTCGGGGAATTTTTTCCGGCCACACCACCCGAGAATCCGAGCAGCGTGCCTGTACCACAAGTATCAGCAATGCTCGTCACTTCCAAAGCTCCCACTCCGATTCCACTTACTAGGACGCGGTGTAGAAAGAAGCGCCGATCGATCAAGGAGTTGCACCGCTCGTAAAGCTCCTCCAGTCGATGCCCCTTGACTCCGGAACCAGTGTTGGAGTTCTTCGTGAATGCTTTGAGCTGCCTTTACTGGATCGCTACTTGCAATTGCAATATGTCCCATGAACAGCACTTAATCTCAAAATTTATATATTCTAGAAAGTTCCCGACTCAATCTACTTCCATAAAATGTTGCAATGCATAGAGCTCGCCTCACTACAAGAAAATGGGTATTTTATGACTGCAAAAATATGACTGAGGATGACTGACGACTAGTTGCAGTCATATTCTTGAAGGCCAACACGTTGAAGAAAAATATGACTGCAAAATATGATTGTCAGTCATTTTTGGGCCTTCTACTTCATAAGTATATACTATACGACCATTAGGAACACCAAAGTACTTCATAGGGAACGTAGGGAACATGTTTGGGGAACGTTGAGTCATATTGTCAGTCATATTTCCATAGTAGTGACATTTTTTTGGTTTTGGGCAACCCAAGAAAAATACGGGCAATTCAAAAAAAAATAAAGACAAGCCATTGTTTAAGATTTTGAAATCCTACTCACCTATTTTTTAGGATTTTGAAACCTAGTCACCACTTTTTTAGGGTTTTGAGATCCTAGCCGCCATTTTTTTAGGATTTTGAAACCCTAGCCGTCACTTTTTAGGGTTTTAAAACCCTAGCCGCCACTTTTTTAGGGTTTTGAAACCCTAGCCGCCATTTTTTTTAGCCCTTCTTCCTTGCCTTCTATTGTCTCTTAGCTCATACTTGTTATTATTTCTTAGTTGTTGTCTTTTGTTGCATCTTAACTCTTCTTTCTTGTTGCTTCTTAGTTCTAATCATGCTTCTTGTTTCTTGTTATTGCATCTAAACTCATTCTTTCTCTACCATTTTAACTCTTATCTTCTTCTTAGTTCTTTTTTTTGTTTCTTCTTGTTGTTTTTTAATTCTTACTTCTTGTTTCTTTTTGTTGGATCTTAACTTATGTTTCTTGTTGTGTCTTAGTTGTTGTTTCTTGTTTCTTGTTGTATCTTAGTTGTTGTTTCTTGTTTCTTGTTGTATCTTAGTTGTTGTTTCTTGTTTCTTGTTGTGTCCTAGTTGTTGTTTCTTGTTTCTTGTTGTGTCCTAGTTGTTGCTTCTTGTTTCTTATTGTGTCTTAGTTGTTGCTTCTTGTTTCTTGTTGCATCTTAACTCTTGCTTATTGTTATCTCTTAGTACTTGTCTATTTCTTCTTCTTGTTTTCTCCATCATCATTCTTATTTTTCCTACCCTAAATTTGAGCTACATATTTTGTGTTGTTGTAAGCCTTTGAAGGTTGAGCTTTGTTTTTCATTCACTAAAAATTAACCTCCCATTTCTTTAATTGTTTATGCAGGCACCAAAAGTTGAAACAAAGTCATTGGAGGCTACTTGCAACCCAATAGAGCCATCTTCACATTATTGTAAGGAATATAGGCCTTATTGGATTTTGTGAATGATTCATTGTAGTATATATGTTTTGTATTGATGATTAAAAAATGTTAATGGTGAGAGTTGCTTTCCTTCTTACATTCTTTCTTTCCAATATGATTTCTCTTGTATATCTTTAAAATCATACGTATTCATTTTTAACTATATGGAGTCTTTTCCAATATATGACTTTGTATTTTCCAAAATATGACTGCAATTAGTCATAAACTACCAATGACATTCACATGAAGTACCACATCAATCAAAATATGACTCATAAGAGTCATATTTCACATTAATAAAATATGACTCACAAGAGTCATATTCCACATCTACAAAAAATATGACTGTACAAAGTCATATGCCACATTAGCCAAAATATGATTCACCGCAGTCATATTCCACGTCAGCCAAAATATAACTGACCGCAGTCATATTCCACGTCATCCAAAAAAATTGACTACGTGGAGTCACATGCCACGTAGGATTTATTTTTGTTTGCCCGGGCAACTCAATAAAAAGTCAAACCCTCAAAGATAGTCAAAATATACGCCTTGTTGGCAAAATACGGCTAATTATGGATAATTATACCCCCCAAAAAATATGACTGCCAATATGACTGATGTCCGAAGCGACTTGTTGGTAATGATTCATGTCAGTCATATTGCAGTCATCTACGGTAATTTCTGCGGCCAGTCATATTTTTTGATTTTACGACTCATTGCAGTCGTATTTTGCAGTCATAAAACACTGGTTTTGTTGTAGTGCCTGCACACCGTCTTGTACCCCCACTGGCGCTGCATTTTCCCACTCTGTTTCAAAATCAAGTAGCTCCTGCTATGCAAATGTCACAATCCTCAAAGGAGGCTCCGCACAGCCACGACGTTGTAGATTTTATTCAACTCACCTCCAAAAACTAGTAAACAATTCTGCAAGACAACTCCAAGCTTGAGCACCTAACCTTGAGGCGAGGATCCAAGGAGAGTGTGGCTTCTCCTAGCTTCTCCTACAGACGTACTCTAACGACCATACACCGGTTGAAGGGGTCACTAAATGGATGGATCCTGACACATCGTAATACGTATTTTGATCATATGAGATACGCTTTGCCCTCCTGAATACATTGTTCCCTTACTTCCTATAGGCACAATACATTCATCTTGGCTCAAAAAATTTCAAAATTTTTTTTTGATGATTCCTAAGACCACTGCCTGCAATATTGAAATTACATATATTTGCAAATACTTCTTGTCTAAACCACTACAAGCGTAATACTCCAAATGTAGGCCAATTCTGGCACCAACCTCCTTTAGGGGTTAAGATGCTAAGGGATTATTGGACATTGTAGAAGTTCAAATTGCTTCAACTTCTATTCATTGCTTTAGAAAAATTCTTTAGGAATTGCTTCAAGAACATTTTTGACATCATAAGGAGAATCTTCTTCAGAATTTTCTACACCACAATGGTTGATTTCTAAACAATTATATTGCATAACATAACTACATCAAAAACTGACTCATACAAAATGTCAACTATTTTGAATGGTAAATGAACCAAAAAAATGCCCAAAATGATAAATACAATACTAGGACAACGTGAAATGGGGCACTTTTAGTAACCAATGCATCCATTTATGGTAATGCAAAGGTGGCTACCATTTGTAAGACATTTTCTATGAAAGTTTTTTCAATTTAATCTCTCAATTGGACAATATTTAAATACTACAAATATCTTTCTTAGAATACATTACATGAATTTTCATTCATCTACATTACACTTCAAACTAACTAGCCTGTTACAAATCAAATTCCAATTCCATCTTCAAGTACTTGTGGTGCAAATTAAAGTTCTAAAACATATTCCTTGAAAACCAAAGGGTAGAATTGAGATAAGTGGTAAGTTAGGTGGCTCAAAAAGCGACCTTCTTCTTCAAACAACCTTGTAGGGAGCTCTGAAATGGAGAGTAAATGGTTCTGAAATGAACTACCAACAATGTAAGAGCATAATTTAGGATTGTCAATGGATGGAATAAGAATGTAGGGTGTTTTCCTATGAAAAAAGAGCATGGGCTTATGGTTGTTTCTATCAAAGAAAATTGTTTTTTTTTTCAAAATCTAACCATGTAGATGTTCAAAGAGCTTGCTTATTAATATGCATTCTAATTTTGAGTCTAAAATTGCAAAGGAGTTGTGAGATTGTAACAAGAGAAATTTATGCATTCTATTATTAGTATGCTGCCCCTCCCCACAATGTTTTAAAATTTGCATATAAAAGTTTTTTGGGATGAAAGGTGACATGAACATCTACAAATAATTTTATTACACTAAAAGGCACTTTCAAACAACTTAATCTCACAAGAAATGCTATCAAACTCATTACACAATCTACCTTGCAATTGTTGAAATACACTTGACAAGTAAAAATCACAGAATGGTCATACACTTGATAAGTAAAAACCACAAATACCTCCAAATCAGCACTTTTGTGTTTAAATTCTCAAAGGTGAAAATCAAGAATTCAATTTATTCTTTCCAATGGGACCATTTTCAAAGAAAACAGATAAGTATAACATCTTAGTCTCAAAACTAAGTAAAATTACTCAAAGCCATGAAGACTACTATGCATTGTCCCCACCCTTTTGTTAAATAATGTGAGCCACCCCACTAAGGCACTAGGTACCTTCTAAATGAACAAGGTAGTTCCTAATGTTATCCCAACACTCTCGGCCCTCCCATTGAAGATGCTGCCATCAAATCCAAGAATGAGTCAAAAGGTCATAACTTCTATAGTAATTAATATTTTTGCATGAAACTTGTTGGATTCATTAGATATGTTTATGATGCAAATTTTACAAGTGGTTATGGTACTATAAAAAAAAATCACTATATTTAGGGATGCCTTGAAATGGCAGCAACTTGTTTTTGTTTTTGTTTTTATTTGACACAAATGAAACATAATTTCATTGCAAGAGGACGGGGAAAAAACCATTGGCCACAGGAGGCCTAGTAGGAATAAAAGAAACAAGGACAAACAAGACCAATGGCAATAGCTTGTCAATTCAAGGACTTTCCAAAGTGAAGGTGGTCTTGAAAGTTACATAACTTCTGCTTATGAACTTGTTTTTTAGTGTGTTTTTTCCAATTGTAGGTACTAAAGCATAGCAACTTCTACATTTCTAAAAATTAAGAAAATTAACTTTCAGGCCACCTTTTACAAACATCACAACACTCTAAGAAGTTCATTCCCAACTTCAAAACTTTATAACTTTTACAAACAAATATAGTTTTCAAAGATTATTATGATTACTTCTAAGTATTGAAGAGTACCACACATATCACACGACAGTAGAAAATGAAGCAAAAATACCTTCAATTCAAAATTGGAAGATGCATCGCCTTCCAACAATCTCCAACATGTATGTGATGTCCAAGACAACATGGGTGATATGTTTGGCATCATATGTGGCATTCAACACAAACTTTGCTAGCATCACTCCACATCAATATGTGGAAAAGCGCCTCATGTCGATTGTAACGTGAAGTACATCTACAAGATCAAAGATGGTGTGATGTTAAAACCTTTGCGAGGCGGAGTTGAAAAGACTTGTGGCTCAATCCTTTCATTCTCCAAATCAAAGATTGTTGGGAATGAATTTTCACCATCGTCATGTTCACCATCGTCATGTCCAAGAGGAAGAAAATAAGCCTATACCACCACTTTTGAGTGCAAACTTGGCTAGAACATTCACCTCTCAAATGGTCCGCAATATCCACTCCTCGTATGAATATAGTGTATTGAAAATGCATAGGAGATGTGTCCACTGGCTTCCGCAATTGTACCACCCGTCATTGAACCATTAGACACTCTTCTCTAGCCCTATGGATTGACACCACAACCATAGACATAAGAAGAACCGGTTTCTTGTCAAATCACACTATGACACTAAGTTGTTTAGATTTATGCATTCCCCATTCTAAATGCCTTTGAGTATATTTTGTGTAAAGGGATTTAGTAGACAAAGCCTTCGAAAGGCCAATGCAATTTGCCCTAACCGTGCCCGTTGCATAGGTGCCTTTATTCAAAAGGTCCATAAATAAAGGCACTGAGAAAAAAAATAATCCATGATAACTATATGTCCTCTATTTTCTAACCCACACAATAATTCATATTCTACATTTGTTCCTTGCATAGCTTCACCCTTCTTAGAACCTTTAATCGTGGGAACCCCCTTGTTGGCTCCACAATAAACTTCAAATGTCCATACATACCTCACTTCTGAATCGATAAGGCACCAAACTTTACCCCCCCATTTGTTGAGGGGTTTTGGCATATATTGACAAATGGCACAATATTTACATTTGTATTATATCATCATCTCACCAATTGTCACTTTGTCCCCCAAATTCCACATGTCTTTGCATCGATCTCTAATCTTATTCAAAAGCCACCTCAATTTCACCAATTTGTCAAATTCTACATTTGACCAGTCGGTAGTTGCTCCATGATCATTATGCATATGTAAACACCTTATGATGTGTCCATAACGGTCTTGTGACATAATAGATGATATAATCAGGCACCATAGAAAGTCACATGATTTCTTCCAATAACATTGCACATTTGGCTCAATTGTGATCCCCATATACAAAGATATAGCCAAAAATGTCCTCAACTCTAGCAGATGGAACACAACCCACCTCTCTCCACCCCGCAACTTCTTAGGGGTACATCTAGATTGTGGATTTATCTCAGAGGCATACCTATTAGTCTCCGCCCATATCTTGCGTAATGTCTTGTGAGTCCAAAACTTATGGAATAAGCCATATAGAGTGGGCATTTTTAGTGAAGCTTTTGGTAATCCCAAGATGGGATCGCTAAATGGAATTGGAGATGGATCAAATGTAGAAAATGTCTTCTTCTATGAATCATCATTGTAAACCTCCTTCAAGCCTGATAATTTTTCCTCGTCCATTTTCTTCCCTAACATATTTTTACCCACAACTTCAATCTTTGCCCCATCCAAAATCTATGCACAAAAACTATAAATGAAAAAAAATTACAAATGATAAGAATATAAAGTTTGAAATTTGAAATAAAAATACCAGACTCCATTCCCAAACAAACCTCAAAGCAATGAAATTGTGTAGCATTTGTTAAAAAGAGAAAAAAGAACACCTTACTTGGTCGTTGCTTGTAGGAGCCATTGGTGGAGTTGTGTCCTCCACTACGGTCCCCCCTTTTGTTGCGTCATCGGCAGGCCCCACCTCCGCCATTGTTGGTAGGTAGGGGGGCCCAACCACAAGCTACTACAGCCAACGGGACCTTATCTCCCGGTGGCCAACCCTCCTCCACCTTTTTCTATAGCCTACTTTCCTCCACCCTCTTTCACAACCTACCCTCCTTTGTCTTCTACTACCTGCCCTCCTCCAACTCCTTCCTCATGCTAGTCCTCCTTCTTGCACATGTTTGTCTTCTTGTGCCGCCCATAATTTTGAAATTGCTTTGCTCCTACTTGCCTTCTCCACTTTTCTACAAATTATTGTCTTGCGCTTCTTTGGATGCTCTAGCCTTCCTTTGTGCATGGTCTGGCCTTCTAAAACTCTCCTTCCAATAGTTGCCTTTGTTCTTTTTGTAGGTATTTTCTTTACTCCATCTTCATGTGTCGTCTCTTGTTTCTTCCTTCTTCCTACATATTTGTCTTTGTTTTGTTGTGTTTCTACTATTGTAGGAAGTTCTCTTACTATTGTGCCCTCCATGCTTTTTGCAGATGTTTCTTTTGTTGTAAATGGAGACTTCGTTCCTGTGCTTCCCATTCTACAACTTCATAGTCTATAGGCCAATTGTTGTCACCGTCTCTACTGCCTTCTTTATCCTCTGATTTGTCAGCACTTGAAGTGTTATACATCGGATTATTGTATAGAATAGGTTGTATAGCATTGTGTTCATACCTTAGTATTTGCTCTATGAATCCACTTGGAATCCACTTATTGACTCCATTAGCAAATAAAATTTGATATATTCTAGTGTTTGAACCCTCTACTATGAAACTCTTTTGCAAAACACCTAATATCCACCCTATGTCTTTTTGTTCTTCTCATTTTTCCTCTAATGATTGCTCTACTTCATTCAAAATGTAAGTTGGAACTCTCACGGATACTTCATGTTCTTGCATTGTAACTTCTATCAATCTAAGCTCATTGAAATCACTTAGGAAAGACACATCCCCTTGCTCTTCTAGACATGCTTGTGGTTCCAAAGATGTTGCTTTCCTCTTCTATTTTTGCTCATTTAATGCTGCAAATGCATGTGCCATCGTTGCAGGTGTCCCTTCCACAATTGCAAATGCCTCTCCTACTGCTGCAACGCTTCATTTCTTCATAGTAAGCTTCAATCTCTCTCCCGCTTGTTTCCTTCCTTTTGCCTAGCCTTTGGTGTAAGCTACTTATCTCCTCTTTGCTATCTTTGATGATGTGCACCCCATGATTGCCAACTCAGGTGTCTTGCATCTCAAATGTGTTGTCCTTGGCCATTGTAGATTGCTCCATTGAAGTGTGAGTGTGGTTGTTCCCTGGCTTTCTAGTGCCATCAAGATTGTTTCCTTCCATGGCTTTCTATTCCCCTCCATGATTTGGCCATACAAGTGTCACAAGGTATTTCTTACAAATTCAGAGAAACCATCTACATGCATGTCCTTCTACTTCAAAATGTGAGCTACTTGTTGATACTATCTAGATCTAAAAGCCCTATTTTTTAAAGCAGTGCCAATTTCTCTCCACTTCTTTGGCTTAGGTAACTTGACAAGATAGTTTGAATCTAGAGCTGCAAGAATAAGTGCCTTGTCCAATTTCTAACTATGTCTATTGGTTCTCCAATGTAGCAAAGAAAGATGGTAGGATTTGGAATTTTGTTTAGTATAACAAACTTGTATGCAGATGGAGCTTTGTGAATTCAAATTGCTGCAACTTATAAATGTATTTTTTGTAATGTTTGGTAGTTGCTGTTTTTCTTTGCAATGTTTGTATATTTTATTGCATCTTTCGTTGATTTGTTAATTGGAATGCTTTACAACATTCTTTTGTTGTAAATTTTTTAGGGAATTTGTCAGTTGAAACCGTTGTGAGCATTTTTTTTTCATATCATCTTGCTATGAAAGGTGTAGAAGCAGTTGTAAGTTATGAGTTGGCCATTATCACTTGCCACAATGGCTACATTGTATTTTTTTTGTCAGTTAGGAGGTTGCACAAATGGAAAGTTTTCACTGGTTTTAGTTTCTTGTATTTCTAGCACTAAACTAGGAACCGTTTGCACAAATGTTGGGCCCATTCTATCAAAAGCTAGACCCATTGCCCCCACAATTTTTCTACTCTTTGACCGCTTTATACATGGCTCTTTTTTATTGGCTCTCCAATGCTGCCTTCTTCCACCAAGGATACATGTTTGCCTTTGAAGACCTCTCAAAAATCAAATATTAATCTTTTATAGTAAAAAATAATAGTTTTCAATAATTAACCTTCAACAGTGCCCATAAAAATTTTAAACCGGTCAAAGGAATTTAACTCCCCAGGGCAAAACTAGCTCAAAATTTTGGATCGACCATAAACAGTCGCTCCAGCAGTTAGGAGTTAAGCCACCTATCTTAATAAGTTGATTCACCTTATATCATCCTACTATCTTCAAATATAAATATTAATGACTAATTCATCGAGCCTCCAAAATTTACACATGCACTTGCATTTAGATTCATAACCATCTGTCAATGTGCAAAAATTCTATCATTCTCTCTTGAATGCACATGGTTCCCTAGAGCTTACCAGATCAGATTTAGGTCGGATTCAGATGTACTTTCTAATATTTTGTAGGAACCTTATAAACGAGCGAGAATTGTAGACTGAAAAACGCTTATCCATGGAGAATAGGTCTCTCAACTTGAGAGTCTGAAGCACAATACCGTGGGAGTTTCACTAAAACGACCTCATGTACAAGAGTACGAACAATAACATGCACATTCTTTACAGAATCCAAGCCATGTCCCTCAGCGTTCCTCGTACTCGAAGATTGAGGGGGATACTGAACCAAAATCTACAATGTTTAAAACTAAACTGAAATTGTAAAAGGTGTCACGCTTCTGCTCCAACGCTCGTCATACTTGCGCCAGTGTCACCATTTTCCGAGACTTCCAGATACGATGCGTTTGCACCGTCATACATGAACCTGCAAATTCCCACATCAAACTCAAAAAAATGATCCAGAAAACATGTAAGATATGGTACAAAAAAACTGGACAGGCAACAAGGATTCTAGTACCGATGTCTCCCTAGATGGTCAAGACAATTAAGAACCAGAGGCGAAATTGGCTAAGGAGACTTGCCATTTCCCAGATGCTGCATTGCAGAAAAGGCCCGACTTCTGATCATAAAAATAACCATCATTTGCATTGTAGTAATACCTACACAAACATGAATTGTGTTAAAAACGATTCTGAAAAGACGGGAGTTGACATATCATGTTATTGAACTTGCAACAAAACTTGTGATACCACACCCAGAAAGTGACTTGACTGTAAACCATGGCGTCATAAAGTGGTCTAATGCCATAGCGTCATAAGTTATTGGAACAGTTGCAAAACTAGAGTTCAACACGCGGACATAGCCATTCCCGTTGCTATTGAAACTAATCTTACCCCGAATTTGCATCATAAACATATCCAGGAAGCTCAGGTAAGGTGCTGCTAATTTGTTCCGCTTGTGAATGCATGTTGCCAGAAGTTTCTCCTGCTGTAGTGGATAAAGGTACATCGTCGTCTCCACCGAACATGTCAAAAGAATCATCGTCCCCGAACATGTCTCCAGCGCTAGACTGCACCTGCCAATCGAATGTGTTGGAATCACCTCTTCAGCGAATATTTCTTTATGGCGAGTTAGAGTTAAAAAATAAATTGGACTGGAAAAGTGTAATGCACACTACGGATAACTAGGGGTACCATATCAGACCAGATGTACCATATTAGACAAGCAAATAAATGACTCAATAGGTTATATAAGCAAGGATAGAGCGCTACGTATAGGAATTTAACAAATATCATGGACAAAATAGGAGAAAATTTAAAACGTGCTCTGAAAAGTTAAGCACAACACATTATGCTTCTGCGCTTCCTTGTCAGCCAACTTTCAAGAATCTCACATGTGCTTCCTTGTCCATCTAGTTCACTTGCATCACGTCACAAAATTGTCAGAGCAATATTTGAACGGTACCTGAGAAGGATATTGTGTTGTCCCATTGCTACCACTTGGTTCACCTTTTCTAGCTCGAGCAAGGGCCTCGTAACCATCTGAACAAGCACCAACTCATCTCAGAACAAACACACTCTAATAAGGCATTCAACAAAGTCAAATGTGCGGACGAATTTCAGGAAAAGATGGCATGCGTATTTACCAGCTTCTCGCTGCAGAGTTTCTTTATCTTCATGATATATGTCTGCAAATACGCCACAAAGATGTCTAAAAATTAGTAAAGACTTTCGATAAATTATATTCAGAGGGAATTTTCACCGAATTAGCGGTGGAAGATTTGGGTAACTGTCAAGAAGCTATAAGTACTGTAACTTGTTAAATACATCTCACAAACTGATGCCCGTGAGATGTTGGACCTCATACAGACTGTACAAGTGCACTGTTCCCTCGTTAGACAGGGCATTGTTATTACTGCTTTCCGGAACTGAATTCTAAATTACGACATTCATCAGCAATCCTAGTCTTTAATCAACATATATCCAAGAAATTGGCCACAATTGGAGTGATCAGTAATCCAGAAGATTAGCGGTCTTACTGTAATCGCCATTGTCTAACAGCTTCATCGCATCTTCTGTCAGTCGATCAAAAATTTGCTTGGTCTCTCCCACCATCGGCGGAGCCCATTTCTTGTCCTTCGTTACTCCTCGCAATCTTCTAAACGCTTGCAAAATCTAAAGTCCAGAGCTAGGTGAGTTAGTAAAGTGATAGACTACTTGGGACTTGATGCCAACACCTGAAAGATTCTCTTTTAGCAAAAGTGACCTGAGGACTTGGCTAAAGAACAAGATGACCTAAGGATCGAGGGAAACCAACCGTTTCTCCTGGCAGAAGAGTATTCGCAATTCGCTTCTGAAGTACCCACCGCTCTTCAGTTGTAAGCTCAATGTCTTCTTTTGCCATTTCCTTCTCCTTAACCTTCTTCGCTTGGAGACTCTCGTCAACTTCTGCAGTATCAAACCACGCGTCCTGCTCCGAAAGGCATGCTTTAAGTGCAAGGGCACCACAACTTACTGAGAAAGAGAAATGAACCAAAATAACATTGTTCCTAACACTAGGGGCAAATGATTAAATCATGGACATAAACTAATGTAATCAGTTCGGCTCTTGGAAGTAAAAAACAAGAAAAAATAAATATCATAGGCAATGCCATCCAAAAATTACTAGTGAGATTATTAAATTTCTAATCGGGGTCAGCATTCGTACTGGATGAAAACAGGAGTCGAATCAGAAATAGCTACCTTATCATCCTCATTGAGTCGGTACTCAACATAATTCCCTTCAGTATCAAAGTAGCCTTCTTCTCTTTCTTGATTCAAGTTGAAAGGCTCAATGGTCATGCCGTCTTCTAACCTTGCCATGGCACCCTGGAAATAAAACACACGTCACAACTCAACAAAGAAAATGCTGGAAAGAAAGCAGAACGAGAACGCGTCTTAAATGCGAAGAATCAGATCAAAGGAGAGGCAAATTTTGTATAGATGCAATACAATGAAAATGAAAATCTGACAAAAGCAAGGGGGGGGGGAGCGCAGAGCAGCTGACCCTTTCTTCGGCGGTAACAGTATCATTGACCAATGAGACATCCTCGGCATTAATAAGCTGCTCATTGAGAACGGTACGCTGAAGCGCACGCTCCTTGGCTGCCAATCGAGGATCAGTAGCCAAAATAGGCCCTCCATCTTCCTCTCCAATCACGGGATCTTGCAAAACTGCCCTGGCGCCTGAGTCCTTCTTCCCCTTAGGGAATCGAGCTTTCTTGCTGGCTCTACAAATGCAACCAACTCCAAGATTTAAGAATGGGAGACTTGGCGAGCTGAAATATTCTGACAAAGCTATATGCAAACTGTTTTCCTCCTCTAAAGTCATTAATACTCTCTCTGTTTGGACATAAGTGCCTGATTTTGTGTAATCCGCAGGATTACTCATATTTTGAAAATAAAGAAAAAGCGACCGGGGCAAAAGGCCGAATTGCTAATACTACAACCCAAGCTGAACCAGGGTTCAGGGAAACATAGCAACGAGGTAAGGGTTGGTATAGGCTGTCGTAAACTATATTCATCCAGGCACATGGCTAAGAGTGGACTTGAACTAGATCAACTTCCAAGACGACTAATACGCAATACTTAAACAATCAAGCATTGCAAGCTGAGCAAAAATCTCTTCCACTTGTAGTACAAGCATCGGACACTCCTTTTCCGGGAAAACAAAAGAAAAAAGAATTTGCTAATGGAAAGTTATTTCCGGACGGAGAGAGTATCTGATTAAAGGTGCTACAGCTGGAGAAGATTTTCAAGAGATCATGCCAGGAGCTTGTGATAGTATTGGCATTAGGATGATCACCTTGGTGGATCTGCTTCATCCAACAATTTTGCTATTGCATCCTCTTCTTCCACCTTGCGCTTGCTATTCGAATTGCGAGCTCTAAAACCTTCAGATTCCTGAAAGTCCGCAATCCTGTCATCCTTGGACTTCGTACCCCCCGGCAAACGCAGCAACAAGGAGCACGAAGGGAAACGTCCGTCCTCCGAAGTCAGGAAAGAATCGTGACGTACCACGGCAGTGCCCGTCACCAACCGGAAACAGTGCGTGGGGATACCAGTCCGCGCACGCAAGAGCCCCGCGACACTCGCCCCGGAAACTGCAACGTCGCTCGGGAGGCGTAAACAGAGGGTGCGTCCGTCTAACCCCTTCACCAGCATGTGCCCCACTGGCGGGGCCTTCCGCATCATCACCATGGCTCAAACACAATGAACGACCTTCCGGAGAGATTGACGACCAAACCCTAATTGACAACAATCAACGACATGCAATAGAATTTCGGCCCTGGCAACTAGCCCGGGGGAGAGCGATAGTTGGACAACTAAACCCTAATTGTTCCGACCTCGGACCCAAGACTCCGGAGAAGACGAAGAGGCTTTCGAGCTAAACAGTGATGAAGAGATACCTGTCCTAACTCAAGTCTTGATTCAAAAGCATCTGAAAGCAACCAACTGAAAGAAAATGAAATTCCTATTTGCAATGAAATACACTATCTTCTCAAAGACACAAGCAGCCCCACCTTGAACCCCCCCTTTATGAAAAATCAACAACCATGCGATTCAAAAAGAAAACAATAACCCTCTGAAAAATCAACAACCGTGAGATTTAGAAAGAAAACAATAATCCTGATGCCGTGCGATTTGATTTTAAGAAAAAAAGTTGTTAGTACAGGTGAGATAACTAGACAAGCGTGCTTGTCCTTGCACCTTGCTCAAGTATCTCACTTGAAATTATGCAATTTTCCAATGTTAAGGCTTGCTTGTATGACCATTGTAAGTTGAAATGAAATCCTTTGAGTTTCTCTCTGTTGCAGTCTCAATTTGGTGTTGGAACTCTATGATGAAAGTGGAATTCTTGGAACTGTAGCAATTATATTGTTTGTTTGGGCATTTTTTTTTGGGGGGGGGATAGTGACTGAATCTTGCAATGGATGGGTGTTTTAGGAAGCAGTAGAGGAAGGTGTGTGAATTTTTATTGTTGAGGTATTGTGGGATGCATTAGAGTTGAAGAGTGGGGTGGGTAGGAGTGGAGTGGGGTTTTGAAAATTTTGGAAATTTGAGTTCTGATGGTACGGTGGTTTGGATTCTTGTGGTCCTCCCGCCTTTCGATCGCATCACCCTCATGTGTTCCACAGATCTACAACATCAAAAACCTTCTTTTGCTTCACAAACAAATTTTATGCTCAAATTTGAACTAGATGACTGTCCCTACAACCTACTAAATTGCAATCCAAGCTCATAGAAATGTTTGATGTTTGAAGTTTGCAATTTGCAATTTGCAGTCAATATCTCAGAGCTTGTTGTCTAAAAATAGCTTGCTATTTGAGAATAGTTGATTTGAGAATAAATGTGAATGGTACACGTTTGCAGCACAATAGGTATGTGCTTTGTCTTCATTACTTCACTTTTAGACACAATATGCATTTTTTAGCAATATTTGAGAAAGTATTGCGTTTTTCTAGAAATTAGGGTTTAGACAACATTATGCTACAAATTGGTTCATGTGTCCTTAATTTGGATTTGTTATAATAGAAAGTTTGCAAGAGGTTTATTGTAGTCACAAGATACTTCGATTCTTAATACATACCCAAACTTTAACAATGGATATCATCATATGTAAACTCAAGAAGTTTGAAAGTAATCAGCTCCTAGTAAAATATATAAGTCTCAATTCCTTCCCAAACTGATGTTTTGAGGAGATTGTGCATATTATTTTGTTACCTATTTTGTCAGAGATGTCCAAAGGAAGTATGAGTTTTGCATCATGCAGCAGGATAAAGGCCAAGGGCTATTATTGCTTACACATTAGTGTATCCGTAAACTCCATGGCAAGAATGCATTGAGTGTTTAACTCTCAATAAATCTGAGGGACGCACCTTTGAGCAACCTACTTATATGGGACAATTTCTTGGAATTTATTTAGACTCTTTTCACGGTTGATTTTTCATTGTGAAAGTCTAATTGCTGCACGCCAAGATATAATATCACAAACTGCCTCACATTGACAAGCAAGCTCATAGAAGATAAAGTGAAGCTCTAATTTGTTTTATGACAACATGTAAATAGCTATTTCATTCTAGCAACAACAAAGAAATAGCATAGTGGTTTTAAAATTGAATTCCAACACATTGAAGTTATATTTAAGGGGATGACTTCACAACCAATAGACATATGTGAATATAATCTACGATCTATTTTTTGTGTCAATTTTGAACTCCTATGTATATTCTCGTGGTTTACGGTGACTAGGATGTGCTCAATAGTCTTTTAGTGTAATTATGACCATTGAAACACTTCTCATATTTCATATAATACATGTGATGCAATATAAAAAAGTGAAAATAATTCCAACCAATGACGGTGTGCCATGAGTGCAAAAGTTATACTCTAACTACCCTACTATTGCATTTGTATATGATTTTACACTATCACTATCACTTCAAAAAAGGCAATAATTGCCTATATATACTACTCTGTTTTTAAAAAACCTTACTCGGCTATCAAGGTCGGAAATAATAATTAAATAAAAAATCAATATCAAAATTTTTATACGGAGTAGTTTAATTTTTACTAAAGTATTAGATGCAACTTCACTATAACACTTTGAGTTGTAGGAGTGTAGAGGTCTTTCTTATATAGAGATGTTCATTATTCTTCGTCAATCTTCAAAGGTTATGGAATATTTGAAGCAATGTGGGAGCCCAAAAAAAATGTAGTAATTGTGTTTAATTAGCAACTTCAGACCACATTGTAAACCAATTTTTTGTCAAAATGTTGCCGATTGAGATAGTGTGGTAAATCAAGTTATTTTTCACTTCCAAAAATCTATTAGTGATTTGGAGTCTCTAATAGAAAGTTATAGAAGTTTGAAGTCTAGATGAGAAAACAATTATTGCATTATTTTGACTTAACTATAACGGTGGTAGAGCTCTTTCACGTTTTAACCCTAGAAGGATAAGTTGTTCATGACATTAGCCTTTATGATAATATGTGAATAAAAAAAACCTAGAGCACTTGTATTGTATCCAAGACCTCCCTATTTTCACATAAGACTTTAAGGATGAACTTTTATACCACACAAAATAGTGAAATTAGTTGCCCCTCATTAATTTCTCGACATTCTACACTATGTAAATATGTATTATTACTATAAAAGGATGTAGTAATGCAAGAACCATGTATATTGTAAGGGTTGGTGCATTGGTGCATTGGTGCATTAGTTCATGGCTTGGGTTTAGAAAGTCACATGCTCCTTTATGTGGACAAGCAATGAGTTATAGGGTAATTTTTGGGGGTAAAGCAATCTAATTGTTAAGGCAACCCAATTTCACTATTTTTTGTACATAGAAGGATTCTTTGTCTTCCATCAGACATGAAAAGCGCATGGCATCTTTCTAGGGTTAATTTATATACACAATATAGATTGTTGTATGTCCAACCTTCCCACTTCTATAAAGCACTTTGCCTTTTTCTCTTCTTACTAAATATTAAGTGGCTTGTAAAATAATAAGGATACAAGCAGATAGAGTGTACACATACAAGATGTTGGAATGCTAAAAAAAAATTGAAAATTTTATTAATTCTTGAATTTTTTTTATTAATACTTGAAATTTTATCAAAGTAAATTCAGTTTAACCCCTGAGCCTTTTTTCTGCCAAAAAACACTCAAAACTGCCATTTCTATAGCAAAGAGTAAAAAAATTTGAAAAATGTTTTTTTATCACATCTAATTTTAGGAGCTTATACCTAACTAATATAAGAATGTGTACAATTTTTTTTAGAATTTTTGACCACACAGATTGCAAGATATCTGCATTTAAAGTGAAAAAAAGAAGTTTTTCAGCACATTGCGGGACTAGATTTTTTGACTTCAAACATTTTTAACAAATTTTTTTTGCACTACAGCATTTTGAGCTTTTAAATATTTATAGTAGAGAATTGAGTTGAGAATCTAGGGGGAAAAAAAGAGTTCAAAAAAACTTAATTATCATTCTTAAAATATTGTTAAGTAAAAGTAGGTACAAGATAGAAAGAAAATCTAAAATATTCATATATTCTAGATGGAATTAAAATGCACTAATCCCAATGGTGAGATTGTTCTAGCAAGTAAACTAAACCATGCAAAAAAAAATTTGAAAATTTGAAAATTTGATTCAGAAATGAATCCTAGAAGGGTTTTTTTCAAGAAGATGCTCTAACTGCCCGAAAAACAAGAATGTCCATAATTTTTTCATAACAAATCCAAATGAAATGAATAAAAGCCTTCTAGATAGACAAAAATATATTCTATGAGAAAATAATATTTTTTTCAAAAATTCAAATTTTTGCAAATTTTTTTTTTGCTGCCCAGGCTGCCCCCCGTCCCCTGTTTTGAGCTTATTTGGTCATAACTGTTGTTCCCGGGCACCTATTGTGAAAAAATTATATTCCCGCAAAGCTTATTATTTTTTCTATCTTCAAAAAAAGTTTCAAAAAATCACGCCAAAAATTCAGCCCGTAGGTACCTGCCCGAAATCCCATTTGTCCCCTGAAGGGACAATGGTCTTTTAGGGGTTAAATAAGTTTTCATTCCACAAACGTTATATTTTGTTTCTTTTTCTTATGGTCTTCAAATTTTTAAATTTTTTTACAAAAAATAAAATTTATGTAATTTATTAGGACAAAATACAATTAAAACATCATATCAGCTATAAAAATCTTCACGAATTGAATCTGTTTTTGAAGTAGAATTGATGGTTTTTAACTCCCAAAGTCTCAAGGACATTATTTTGTCAAAAAACATTCAAAATTGCCATTTTCAATGCTAACAAACAAAAAATTAACATTTTTCTTTTGCATATCCAACCATGGGATCTCACACTAGACTAGTATGAGAATGTTGGGAAGAAATTTCAAAAACTTTGACCATATTGATCATAAGACATAAGCGTTTAAAGTTTCTTAAACAAGTTTTTTTGCTCCTAGCTTGACTAGATTATAAGGCTTTGAATCCTCCTAACTCCTAAATGCTCAAATTATTTGTTTGAGAATTGTATCCATTCAAATTCAAACTAGACATGCTAGAGATTAGACAAGAAGAAAAGGACAATAATATCACTTATGGACTAAAAGATTATAATGTTTGATCGAAAGGGTGTTAAAAATTGTGAAATTGATTTGAAGTCTTCCAATCCTCTTTTCACATGTCAAAACAAAATAATTGGTCACTATGTGCAATTTATTTATTATTTTTAATTATCAAAATTGAATTCATAAATAAATCTAATACATTATTTTCTCAAAAATTTGCTAAGTTTACCCACAAAATAAGAAGCTTCATAGCTTTCACAACACTTATCCAAATGAATTGAATCAAATCTTTTTACATAGACAAAAATATACTTTGTAAGAAATAAATTTTAAAAATATATATTTCAAATTTTTATAGATATTTTTGGCTGTATGCCTCAATTTATTGTAGGAACACTTTTGTTGCACCAATTGAAATAAAAATTATGTTCCTAGAGAGATATCAATTTTTCTATTTTAAAGAAAAGTTTCAAAAAATCTTGCCAAAAATTGAGTTCATTGATACTTCCCCAAACCTTGAAGAGTCCCCTCAAAGGCCTCTTTACAGTTGAGACTTTAGGATTTAACGATGAATTGTATTAATAAAATTTGATTATTTGCTATATTAGTGATTTTGTATGAGGTTTGCTGTAACAAATTTTAAATGTAAAGTTTTTATTTTTGATAATTGTTTTACATCTTAAGTTACATTATTGTTAAAGACATTTTTTAAACTTCAAAACTCATTTTTTGAAGCAAAACACATTCTCAATATTTCAATCTTAGAATGCCTTTATCAAAAACTTCTGGAAATCAATGCTTCACCAATAATGAATGATATAGACAAAGATCTACAATACTTTGGATGAATGAAAATATTCTTAATAAGAATAACAATGAATCAAGCTATTTGATTAAATCAGCCATGCAAACTTTAATTAAATGGATTGCAAAAAAACAGAATACATTTTGAGCAATCTCCAATAAAAAAGTCTATTACAAAGCTATGGTAGAAACACCATAGTCAACCACTTAAGCAATTCTACACACGTTTTGGAGCAGGAGAAGGCAATATAAATTTATTGTCCTGTAGAAAGGTAGAAATGATGGACATTGCCAATTTTTATTTTTATTTTTTTCCTTAAATTCAAATAACTATGAATTTTGGAAGCCAAAAGTTGGTCTCAATCCATATCCAATGTATAGAGTCTTCCAATTCCCATAACTACTTTCTTGCACACTACTTCATACTTTCTTGTTTACTACATCAGGACATGTGTCATGACTTGATAGACCCAACCTCACATAGGAGAAAAAAATCACATTCCAAACTTTGGTTGGAAAGTTGTTTTAGCCTTGGTTGAAATAGCTGCACCCTATAAGTTGGGTATGGATGTCTGGTTGGTAATGGGTGGTTCTACCATACTTGTATCAAACAAATAACGGTTGGGTTATTTCTAGGCCAATTCAAATGAAGAGTTTGTAGAGGTACATTATATGTCTTAATAGTTAGGGTCAAAATTAGGGTCACTATAATGTTTTATTTTTGTGAAATTTGGTATAAGAAAATTATATTTCAACCTACACTAATCCCCAAAAATGTGGCGTTAATAAATCAATGTTACATATACTAATAGGACAAATTAGTGTAGTTCTACTAAGTTTGTTGGCTACAAATGTATAATAGATACCTCAACCTAATTATTACACTAATCATATTATTTTTGAGAAATTTTCTAGATTTATATTTAAAAGAGAAACGTCACTTGACTTTAGAATTTTTTAGTATCTTATTTTTAAAAATAAAAAATAATTTTTGCATTAAAGCATTGAACTGAACATGTGATACTAGTAAGTGAAACCAATTGTGGGGAAAGGGAGAAAGGAAGCGTGATTCTTTGCTCAAAAACTAACCAATTTTGTTGAAGGAATACTTGACAATAGATTCTTCTATTTCAAATAGATGAAATTATCTAATTGCTCCAAAAACTAGGGACAACATTATTCTATTACTAATAAATTTCCACAATTTGGATGAATATGTGTATTTTCATCCACATTTGTATATTTCATCCATGCCAATGAATATAAATAGCTTCACTTCTCCATTAGAGATTATTATTACTTGAGTCTCTGGTGCGCAAAAGTAATGAAGAAAAACAAAAAGCAAAAAACAAATGATACTAATTTTCACCTGCACTAAAATACAGTACTATACATGAAGGTCTGATTTGGCACCCAAGTGCCCAAACTGAATTTCCACGTCACATTTTTAAGTGTCCACGTCACCCGACCATTCACAAAATGACACGTGGCACTATTTTACAAAATGAGTTAATTTCTGCCGAATCTGACCTCTGCGCAGGGTAGTTTTTAATTTTTAATTTTTGTCACAAATTGAACGAGGGCAATTGCAGATAAGGACAGCAACGGAGGTGGAGGTACCCACACTAATTTCAAAACTCTAGAAGACCAAGATCTGCAAGTGTGATGCGCAGATTGATGGGAAAATCAGCTACTGTTCCGAAGTTTCAAGTGCAGCCAGCGTTTTAATACGGTGCTAGAATTTGCAAAGATTTTCAATTCACAATGGACCTTTTATGCCAATCCATCAAAATTCTAGGAGCGAAACCCTGGAAATGATCATTGACAAGACCATCACAATTAGGGTTTGAATTTTAGGGAACAGTCTTTCTTCGGTGCTCATGTGCGAGCGATTTGTCGCAACCAATTTCGACTTCATAACATAGAAGAAGCTCCCTTGTTATATGAATTGTAATTGGGTTGGTGTTTTCCGCTAGGGTTTTGTAGCTTTATTAGTGTAGGAACAGAGCAACCGCATCTTATTGTTGCCGGAGTTTTGGTGAAATTTGATCGACAGAATTCAATGGACGTCGCAGAGAGTTCCTCTGCCGCCTCGGCGGCGAATAACAGCAGTAGGAACAATAATTCTTCGTCAAGCTTCTTTTTTCCACCTGCAGCGCAACCAGAAGTGATGCGGGCTGCCGAGAAGGACGAACATTATGTTGCCAGCTTGTGCGATGCTTGCCATGAAGCTTTTCGACATGCAATGGGTGAGTGGATGCTCGATCGTCTGCTTCTCTTTATTTTGGAATTTGGATTGAGATCCGAATTCCATTCCAGTGTGCTCGAAAGGGTTCGTTTATTGGAGCATGAGCCTATTGTTTCTTTTGCATTTAATTTCTCCCTCCATTAGCGATTACTGGATTGAAAAGTTCGGGCTTTGATGGTGAACATCCAGAGGTTTCGTATTGAGGCTATTTGACTCTTTTTGTTTTGGAAGATACTGGCAAGTAAGGTAGAGGATAGTATCTGCGTCACTTAAAGCAAATTATCATATGTAGGAGTACGAATATTGGGAGATCATCATAGAGCTCTGGAGAGATCAAATTTTCATTACTATGTATTAATTTCTTATTCGATTTCAAACTGGGAGTTTGTAGACCACAATAAGTGGCGGTAGACAAGATCAGTGACCGTAGACATGTAACCAAGTCATGCTTTTCACAACCAGGTTTATGAATGGATGAGTTGCTGTTGATAATTCCTTACGGTAGAGGATTCTAATAAATTAGAACTTTCTTGGAAAATTTTGGATTAATCTGCATGTTCACGATAGATAGTATTTCATCCCATGTCTCATTATGGATTTGGAGAGCTAGGAGTTTGAAACACTGGTGTATTCTTGTGTGGAAGCTCTAGCACAGTTCACCAACTCTGAAGATTGCCATATGTATTTTCCTGGTAGTACTTAGATTCCAATGTACTTTATCATCGATATTAGACGTGTCTGGCAGGATTATTTGAGCTTTGTTTGAAGCGGACTTTGCTGTTTTTTGACAGGAACTCGACTTGCTGTGGCGTACCAAAACGAGGTAGGAACTGATACTTGCCTCTACTCCATGTCCCGAGTTTACTACTTGCCTCTACTCCTATGCCCCTACTTGTCCGGATTCCATACTCCGGGTTTGCAATTGTGTAGGTTGTGCTCTCCATGAACACCTATGATTCGAGTTCTTTACTGTTTTTGGTGGAATTACACAGGTTAATTTATGAATCTGAGCTCTTGGTGCAGACAAAGCTTGCAGGTCGAGTGCTATACTATCTATTAACAACCGGGGCAGGCCTCCAGACCTTAGGAGAGGAGTATTGTGATATTTCGCAGGTAAGTATCTCGCTAATGTATGAGATTGAATGGTTCTTATGCCACTTTTATTGTTTCTACCTTGTTCATATAGCTTATTATTTACAAAGTTAGTGATGAATCTGTTGCTGACGTCGTTGCTGGCTATGCAGGTAATGATCAGCACAAAACTTCCAGCTACACCCGCTCGCCGGACACTTCTTGTTTTTTATCAGACCGTCTTGCCATATCTGACAGAACGCCTCAGGTGAGATGCATATGAATGGATGTCAACGAATTGTTCCTAATCCCTTGGCTTACAATGTCAATGGCAGGCTCTCTGTATTATGGTTCATTTAGTTCATCGGTGCGCCATGGTCTGCCACCCATATTGCATATTACTAGTCTTTGGTGTAGGGTTGCAAATCATCAAACTATGACGTTGTTAGAATAGCGTTAGGTAAGCATCAGTTTCTGTCGATTCGTTCAGACCTTCAAGTGCCACACGTTTGTTCAATGTTAACTTCGTTGGTGATTTGCTATTCTTCCTTTTAGTTCGCTTAGTCAAACGTAGCATGCCATATACACCTAGGAAAGTTGATGGAATTTGATCAATAAGCATCTTCTTTTATATTATGCCAGTGCTCGAGCTGCCGCAAGAGGAAATGTACTTGCCAATCAGGAGGAGCTTCGAGGAAGCGAGATAATTGGGCTGACTCAAGAATCCACCTCGGAGATTGTGGTCGAAGATGGTTCCATGATCCAAAGACAGAGTCCTATCCAAGTATGGCGATCCTGGTCTGAAAGAGTGCGGCAACGTTACAACGCAGGTCTTCAACAATGGCCCGTTGTACGTAAACTTACTTATCACGAAGTTTGCTGTAATATTGACGTGAGCTTGGTCTTGGAGCTTCAAAGAGTTTGAGGGAATTCTTCGGCTATGTTCGCGTGTGAGTCTACAAATCTGAAGTGACTGAAAGGTTTCTGCATTCTTGTTCGCAGATTCTTCCGACCGTGAAAGAAGCCCTTCTGCTTGTTTTGAGAGCTCACCTCATGCTCTTTTACTTTGAAGGTATCGAATTATTTAAAGTTTCTGATGCTTGCTATGCCTATGATTTTTCGGTTGGATTACTTGGTATATATAATGCAAACTTGGGCAGCTGGAAGAACTACTGCAATTATCAAACAGTGGACGATCCTGAAAGCGTACAACTGGTGGCAAGCAGATATTGGCGTGAGAGCGTTGGTCCGAGCCGTCGAATCGGACGACCGATTCTATTGATCAGTTGATGTAGGCATTCACGCTTTTATTTTGGGTAAAATGCAGGGGTTTACTACCACTTGGCGAAACGTTTTGCTGGTATACGCTACATATTCATGGGTAAACCCGCCCAACAAAGGCCAAGGTTAGTTGCCGTTCCTCTTTGTGTTCGTTCTGAACAGGTGATTTTTCATATCATGAGGTTCTAGACTATGAGGGAGCTCGAGACATCTGAGTCTGACTACACATTTAGAATGTTCAATTATACTGAGGGTATTAAGAATCTTTGAATAATATTTGCTTAGGAGTGCATAGAAAAACATTGCTGATGATGTATCCTGACAATGCATTGAGGGCAGTGAACTTTTGCCTTTTTTGCTGTGATATGTCATAGCCTCCAATTCCGTGGACTATTTGGGCTATTTGTTGATTGGATGTGGATTGTCCTTCAGGTATCATATGCTTGGTATGTTTCTATTGATACAGCTTAGCATTGTTGGTGGCGACTGGCTGCGTCGTAGTGTTTTGCCTGCTCTTGCCATGTCCATGCGATCCCGAATAAGTGATCCCTCGGCCGCTTCCTCAGGTAAAGCAACGGGTGCAAGTTGCGTTGGTTTGCTGCTTTAGTATTTCTCAGCTGCCACATTCAGTTCAGCACAGATGTTACAAAGTTAAAAGGAGCGTTTGATTCATTTCTTGGCAACTTTCTTATGATCTAGTGCCAGTAACCAGCTTCTCCTCAAGTGTTTTGACCTATATATTTGGAAATGACTTGCTATTGCTTACGTCGTTGTTGTAATTAGTAGCAATATCTAGGACTCTATTGCTGCTAATTAAAATAGTGGCAACATAATTTTCTTTTTAAGTTTCTATCTGTTCACGTCATTTTTTTAAAGTGAGAATCTCTTCTGTGTGCACGCTATGAAGTCGTTTCTTGTAACACTTTCCTTATTGCAGGACGACAAACCATTTCAATTTTAGATGTTGATGGAAACAATACCTTCAAGAAAGAGATGAAAGCAGTTGGAGAGGATTGGACGCTAGCTGCCAAAACAGGAGAAATCGAGGTAAATATTTACTCTCTTCATTTAGGATCCTTAAAGATGTGTTCAACTGGCTTCGCTGGATTACCGTTTTCAATGAATCTGATATCAATTAGCTTAGTTGATCGACATCCTTTGTCCTCAATTAAGGCTTTTCTTTACTGAGTAGTCATTGGTTGATTCGGTATTAAGGGCGGCGGGAGAAGCAAATGTCCACTTTGTCTCAGTCCCCGTCAGCACCCCACTGCAACACCATGCGGTCATGTCTTTTGCTGGTAAGTTTTCCTTGAAACAATCGTCTAGTTTGATTGTGATTCTGTCACTTCTTTTGATTACAGAATGAACTGGATTCACTTCCTGTATGCAACTTGAATGAGTCTTCAACAAACTCGTCTCGAGTAGAATTACTCATCATTTATTACGAAGTTTGCTTGTAAGGTCCTCTTCTTACCTGGCGTGTTTCTCAATGCAGGAGTTGCGTCACAGAGTGGTGCAACGAGAAACCGGAATGCCCACTTTGTCGATCACCTGTAACACATCCTCAGTTGGTGTGCCTTTACCATGCTGACTTCTGACCCCATAATTCAGGGCTTCATATTACATGAGGACTCCAAATCATGCAAACAAATGTGTGTATTAGTCAGCACTTCAAGGTCACTACAGCCATGGCCCAAACTCAAAAGATTAAGGTTGACAAGGCTCTCTTCATCAAATCTGCCACACCCTGTGGCAAATCCTACTGTTAATTCTGTGTTTCGGTTGCCACTAAGTCACAAAACGTTTGTTCTGTGTTATACAGAAAATGTGACGTGGAGATGTCTAAATCCTCATTGGTAATGAAAAACAGGAAGGGTGATGATGGGAGTCTGCTGAAACAGAAAGTTTCACGTTTCAAGAGAAATTTCCACCCCTAATTTTTGTCCAATGTGGTCAGTAGGACCTCAAATTTCAATACACAGGTGTAGATTCCATCTAGAGTTTGGTAGTGCATGTTGGTACTGTATGGTATTTTGATTTTGTGATTTCTTGAAAATTCAAAGAAGCGGTAGCAGAACACGGTGAGAGCCCAAAAAACCTTGAAGCAACCGGCCCAGTACGTAACAAGGTATTTTGGGACCTTGTTGAGTTAACCCAAAAGGACATTTCATGTCCGGGCTTGGTCAAACTTCACTAGATTTCTACATTAAAACTCACATTCCAAAATTTGATATTTTTCACATGTAGTAATGTATGTCTAAAATTGAACCTCAGTTTTTCATGATTGAGAATAAAAAATTGAATTTTATATAATTTAAAAATATATATTCTGTGCAAAAATCATAGCAAAAAATCATTTCGTAAAATAGGATGAAGTTTTTAAGTAAAAAGTATTATAATTTTCTTAACTAATCTTTATGTGAAGATTATGTGAAGATTATGTGAAACATTTAAGATAAGAACTATGGTATGTGAAAATTACGTGAAAACTTTCATGCCTGTGGGGCTTGTATTGTCATTTCAGAGTTAGCCTCCGCCACTATTTTGCTGTTGGTCAGCATATTTGAGGCTCATATTTGAAACTTCATACCTTTCCTATCAACACTGTCTTCAATTCTTTGTATTGAGTTTGCCCCATTTAACCCCTAAAGTTCTATTGTTTCTATGGGAGACAAAATGGACTTCATGTAGTCTCTTACAATCTCAAATTTTATTGAGATTGTTTTGAAAACCTTCTTCATAATGAAGAGATGTCTATACGTTTTTGGAATTGCGCTTTAGCGGTAGCGCACTAGCGCTGTGCAATTCTCACTTATTAAGGTCGCAGAGGGTTCTTTACTTTCTAATTAGAAATCCTTCTTCCTTTCATTGCTTCACTATTTGCAACTGTACTCATATTTGGGGAAACATAGTTTGAGGGGGAGGAAATGGCCGCTTTTTGAAATGAAGGTTTTTGTGCTATCCCACTTATTGGGATTTTTGTCAAAAAGTGAAGGAAAATGAATTTAGGGTTTTGCTACAATTCTTGGAATTTTGCAAAAACAAAGTAGAGTTTGAACGCTTCTAGAGTCAAGCCTATACCACTAGTTTCCTCATTTAATCATGAACCACTTGTCATTCATAGCTTCTAACAATTGGGCAATCTTTTTGCATGATAGTTAAGTAAGTGTACCTATCTTTTGAATGTGAGGCAAAGGTGACAATTTCAATATTTTATTTAAATCTAATTTCAATTTTGTTTAATTCCCAAAATCTCCCCCAAATCCCTAACTCCAACCCTAACCTTAACCACCACCACCACCACCGCCCCTATTTGTAATTTCAGATTGATAATGAATTATACAATTGATATGGGATATTTTTTATATATTCATATTTGTAAAATATATCCATACCCATATTTGTATTCATATCCCATACCGACAGCGTGGGGAGCAGTTTCATTTTTTTTTTGTGAATAGATCAATGGTCTGCAATTTTCAAGAATCAAAAGTTGGAGGGGATTAATAAAAACATGTTAGCATTTTTTCACCAAATAGTTTTACTTTAAAGACATATAGTATCTTTTGAGGTCATAGTTTAAACAATGTACAAGTCTAATAGTAAGGTAGTTAGGGAATAATTTTTGTACACGTGGCATGTAGACATTGGACAAAAATTATTTCCAATTCCCTATATTAAAACACTCAATTTCCAAATTACATCCTTCTTCTTCAATTCCTTTCTTCTTGCAACAAATCCTAAATTACATAAAAAAATTCAATTCCACAAAAAACACAACAACAATTTAATGAGAGACTATAATTTATTCTTCATAGTCCTGCAAACATTGCTTGAGACACCTTGCTACAGTACTAGAATCAAAGCACAATTAACATGTAGCCAACACTTCCATTTTCAAAGTGCAAATCTTGCTTTTTAAATGCAAGTTATCAATCACAATTTCTATGTTTTCAAATGCAAGTGTCTTTTTGAGGTATGTTTGTTTGTCAAGTATCAAATTTTGTCCATAGGGACTTCCTTAAATATTCTAGTTTAAAAATGCAATAACTTTCAATTGTGCATTCAAGCAAGCATTCCACTTATTGAAAGTTATGCATAGTGGAAAACAAAGTTTGATGGAATCTGCGTTAATTCAGATACTCATACTGTGATCTTGGAATTTTTGCATGTGAAGCCCTCAGGCTACATATGTTAATTTAACATTCATAGATAGGAAGATTAATTGAAGCAACTCCACTATTAACTTTTCAACCGGTTGTCATTCATTAACTTAATATCTCCAAGAATTTCTTTCAGACATTGGGAGTATAAGTGATAAGTTGATGTAATTATACAAGTCACAAAAATTAGATGTTATTCAGCCCCTGTGGAAGGTTGCAAGTTCCCTTGGATTCCCAAACTCTGAAAACTGTGTTGCAGCAGCTCCTTGACGTGGCAGAGAGATTGTCACATCATTTTTTTTTCTTCTTAAAATTCAAATTTTTTTTGCATTAAACTTTTAATTTTTTAAATGATTTTTTAATTTTTTATTTATTTTTCAAAATTCTAATAGTGGACGTTCTTTAACTATTGGGGGAAATAGCGCCGAGAACAAGCTTGAAATGGCCCTCTAGACCAAAATACATCTAATGGTTTGGATATCCAAACAAGAACCATCATGTCAAGGTAACCATTGAATGACTTTGCATCTATGTTAAGGTAATTGCAATTTGCCAAGTTTCAAGCTCTTCATAAACAATATCAAAATCAACTTTGTAAATCATGTACAAATTGTAATTTCACATTGCCGTACATTGTTGCACTTGATCTAAATACTATTGATTATCTTCTCCAACAACATCTTACAACATGGGCAGGTTTCAATACAATTATTGTGACCCTCACTTGCAATTTTGAAAGGCAGTCAGATCATTTGAGTAGATGGAGCGACTATACTAAGGGCTTTTTCAAATCAAACTGCATAGCACCAAGGGTACTGTTTTCTTTTCAAATCACACGATTGTTGAATTTTCAAAGGGGGGGGATTTTTTTCTTTTCAAATCGCACGACAATTGATTTTTCTCAAAGAGGGGGGGGGGGGGGGTCATGATGGGGCTACCTATCTCTTCTCAGAAGATAGTTTGAAGATTGTCATTCTAAAGGAGTTGCAAAGACTATTACCAAGTAGTAAGTAGATAGTCACTTCAATCTACGGCTAAGAGCAACAATTATGCATGATGCCTTTGATGAAGTAAAGACACATGTATGTGCATAGTCAAAGGTTGTTTTTTTAGGTATAAGCTATTGTTGTACTATATCAAAACAATCTACTTGCTGGCACTAGAAAATAGTCTATTTTTTGGCAAAATGTAGAAGATTTTGAGACTCTAAAACACTACATTTGTAAATGTATATGTGAAGCTTAGCTAATATAATACTATTTGTATAGTTTTTAATTTCTTTGGGGTTTCTCCTATTGTGCGTATATGATTCATTTGCATGATTTGTTTGTTTATATGAGATCTATATATGAGTTGTTTTGTATGGTTTGTGTTCAAAAGTAATACATGTTATAGTGATCAACTCTATAACCATGTATAAATTTTTGAATTACTAGAAGGACATATTTACATGCCTCAAATTTTGGTTTAAATTACCATAGAGTGTAGAAAAATGGGCAAAAAATAGAAGTTAGAAAAAAATAGGAATATATATATAATGAAGTAATAGCTAAATAGACCCCCAAATAAAAAGTTTTGACGCACGTATATATGGATTGCAAGGTATAGTGAAGTATTTGGGCTCACCAAGTAGCACAAAAACTTGAAATAAAAATTTAAAAAAGTTTTTTTCTAAAGATTATATTTTTGTTAGCAAAGAAAACATTTAAGAAACAAAAATATAATCTATAGGGAAAAAAAAATTCCTATTAAATTTGAAGAAATTATTTCCTATAGAATATATTTTTGTTTTTGAACTCAATTTTCAAAATTTTCAAAGAAAAAAAATTTCATAAGGTTTAGTGTACCTGTTAGAACAATCTCACTTTAAAGATTAGTGTTTTTCAATTCCATCTTAGACCTATTAACAATTTATTTTTTCCTTCAATCTTGTATTTGCTTCAATTCAACAATTAAAAAAATATAAAAATTATGTGTGTTTTTTAAAACAAATTTTAGACTTTCAACTCAACTATTCAACGTAAAAAAGATTCAATTCAATATCAGCAATACAAAAAAATTTAGCTAAGAAGATTCAAAGTCTTATAATCTAGTCACACAAGGTGAAAAAAAACGTTTGCTTTATATTAAACACAAATATCTTGCAATCTATTATACTAAAGTTTTAAATTTACCTTCGAAATCGCCATTGATTTCTCAAAAAATCACAAGCCATTGATTTTGTGAGATTTAACTTGAGACGTCCAAATATCAATACGGATATGGATACCAAAATGAATATTGGGTATGGATATAATATTGTATACAAATACACGGTAAATACTAAATGTGAATACGGATACAGATACAATACAATACTGGATACGAATATGGGTATAGATACGGGTACAAGATATGGGATGTTGTTTATCCCATATTGTTTCTCAATTGCATTCCTTTCTGAAAATCACAAGAGGGCAAGGGAAAGGGGGAGGGTATGTAAATTTCAAATTTCAAAATTAATTTCAAAAAATTCTGGGGGGTTATTGGAGAATCAATAAAAAAAAATTGGATTTTGGATGCATTGTGACACTTTTGTCACAATGCCAATGCACCCAAAAGAGGCAGTCACTGCCTACCCCCCAATGTTGGACTATTAGCTTGTTTCTAATAAGAATCATCCCATATTTAAATGTTTGAATTGATTAAAATATTGCCTTCACAAATTTCAACTAGATTAGACAAGTAGGATGTCTTTCATTGAGTATCAAACAAATATACTCTTGGTCAAAAGGCAATGGAATAATACAATATATAAAATATTATTTGGATTTCCAAAAATCATTATTTAGATATCTAAAAATATTATTATAACAAGTTCAATCAACATTCACATTAAATACTTCTCTTGAATATTGAAAAATATTTATTATTCATTAATTAACCAAAAGGTAAAATTTGATAAAAACAGTGATAAGATTTCATTAATTTATCATTAAAGATGGAAAAAAAATATTGATATTCAATGGCAAATCAACTATTTTATGGATGTTGCTTAACTTTGGATAACATTTGTGGAAAAAAACTTGTTTTTCAAAATTTTATTTTAAGTTGTACAAAAAAATATTGGTTGCTTTTCTATTTATTTATATCTAAAATCACTTTGGTTTCATGTTTTTTATGAAGAAAATAGTGTAAAACATTTAGTCTTTTCAAATATGTTCAACTTTTACACATTTTCTAATCAATTTTGAAAATAAATTAAAAGACTGACCATACCAGATACCTTCTATTTTTTAATGTTTAACATTGTCTTTTGGATGCAAAATTCAAAGAAGTTATAGAACTTATACTTTATTACAAACTTGTATTTTGTCCAAAAGTTGCTTAAGTCTTCATTAGTTATTTTAGAAAAAATTTAGCAGTATTATTCATTTTTTATTTTGCTTCAAAATAAAATTGTTAATAAAATTTGGTATAAATTGAGTAATTTTTGTCAGAAAGAGCTTAGTCATGTCATTTTATAAGATCAATATTTAGAAGTGTGAATAGAGTGAGTACTTCACTGGATGTTCATAGGATTCAGGGTTTCAAGATTTGGGAACGTTGAAATCATGTGTATCCAAAGATTATCCAATAATTTTTAAGAGCCGAGAAGTCGAGATGGCATGTAAGAACCAATGCATTGAAGGTCGTGGCAAACCAACGATTGAGAGTTATGGTTTGTATGGAATGTCAATAGACACGTTGCAATGAAAAATAGCTGCAGCACGTACGTTGTTGCTCTTGAAGAGCGACATTAGGCATTGCTTTGTGATCATCTTGGCGTTGGAATCGCCGAACGACCTCATCACCAAGATCAAAGGCGAGTACGACCAAATGAGAGTGTGTTTGCACAATAGGTTTCTTTTTCCTTTGTTATCACAGATTTAAGCAAGGGTTGGAGCATCGAGGCTTTTCTTTAAAGCTCTTACTATGAGTTTCAGAGTTACAAGTGCCGTTAGTGTTAACCCATTATTTCAACCTTGCATTCGATTTGTTTGTGACATGAATCAGTGAAAGCGCCATCCAACATTTAGAAGGTCC